>CM056049.1:401330489-401578420 GCA_029574335.1 Rana kukunoris | reverse complement strand
CGATGGTTATATATTTCACACGGTTCTTAAGATGTCATTCTCATCTAATACTCATTATTTTCATTTCGATGTTTAATAATATATATCTTGAATATCCAGTGTCTTTTAAGATAGTTCTGACTAGTTTCAGTTCAGACATCTGTTTAACATCTCTTTACTTAACAATGGTTCTATCTGCTTAGTTAGCCATCTGTGCAAACTTTTCAGATGGCAGTATAACTAACTAATAATGATGGTAAATGTATTCTTGTTTATTCACCAAACTTAGGACAACATTTCTTGTCCTGTGATGAGAACTGTCATTGTTCTAAGTTTCATCCGAGCTTGTAAAAGTTATAGAATAACCAATTCAATTGTTGGTGTTTTTGGAGGCTTGGCAAACATAGGCTAAGATGTGTCTTTTTTTTTTCTTCATTTCTTTTTGAATAGTTCCTAAAATTCATCTAAGCGAGCCTCACAAATATGTTCTAGTAAATATTAAATTCTTATTTTTTCGGGCCAGAATTATAACATCATGTATTGCAGAAGATGGGACATTAATAATATTCATATTGCAGGACTGGTATATTACAAGGGGTCCATATTGACACCTGTTACACAGGAGAGGGACATTACAAGCTTATTCAATGCTCAGCTCCGCTATTGAAATGTTAAGTGACCCGGCTTGTGAAAGACATTTCATTCTTTTGAAAGGTGTTAATTGCACCCACTCCTATAAGTCTCTTCCATTGTGTGATAAAGCTGTCTAGATAACTCATTCAACTAGATGTCTGTTAGACTGCGATTGTGTTATGCTAAAGGTTAATTGAATTCTATTCATACAGGAATGTATTGAGGCTCAGGTGTGATTGTATTTAGAAATGTAATGTATCTCGTCAGTAGCAATGCCGACATGTCTACCTTGTAACTGGCCATAGTTATGTGGACGGAGGTCAAGGCATTGTGTAATTGTATTTTGAAATGTCTTTTAGAATATGATTGAAGCCCCCCATTTTGTGTATAGGGGGGTGGAGATGGCATTGTCCTGTGATTACCTATAACATCTTGTACTGTACAGGGAGTGCAGAATTATTAGGCAAGTTGTATTTTGGAGGATTAATTTTATTATTGAACAACAACCATGTTCTCAATGAACCCAAAAAACTCATTAATATCAAAGCTGAATATTTTTGGAAGTAGTTTTTAGTTTGTTTTTAGTTTTAGCTATAATTTTAGGGGGATATCTGTGTGTGCAGGTGACTATTACTGTGCATAATTATTAGGCAACTTAACACAAAACAAATATATACCCATTTCAATTATTTATTTTTACCAGTGAAACCAATATAACATCTCAACATTCACAAATATACATTTCTGACATTCAAAAACAAAACAAAAACAAATCAGTGACCAATATAGCCACCTTTATTTGCAAGGACACTCATGCAGCCTGCCATCCATGGATTCTGTCAGTGTTTTGATCTGTTCGCCATCAACATTGCGTGCAGCAGCAACCACAGCCTCCCAGACACTGTTCAGAGAGGTGTACTGTTTTCCCTCCTTGTAAATCTCACATTTGATGATGGACCACAGGTTCTCAATGGGTTCAGATCAGGTGAACAAGGAGGCCATGTCATTAGTTTTTCTTCTTTTATACCCTTTCTTGCCAGCCACGCTGTGAGAGTACTTGGACACGTGTGATGGAGCATTGTCCTGCATGAAAATCATGTTTTTCTTGAAGGATGCAGACTTCTTCCTGTACCACTGCTTGAAGAAGGTGTCTTCCAGAAAACTGGCAGTAGGACTGGAGTTGAGCTTGACTCCATCCTCAACCCGAAAAGGCCCCACAAGCTCATCTTTGATGATACCAGCCCAAACCAGTACTCCACCTCCACCTTGCTGGCGTCTGAGTCGGACTGGAGCTCTCTGCCCTTTACCAATCCAGCCACGGGCCCATCCATCTGGCCCTCAAGACTCACTCTCATTTCAGCAGTCCATAAAACCTTAGAAAAATCAGTCTTGAGATATTTCTTGGCCCAGTCTTGACGTTTCAGCTTGTGGGTCTTGTTGAGTGGTGGTCGTCTTTCAGCCTTTCTTACCTTGGCCATGTCTCTGAGTATTGCACACCTTGTGCTTTTGGGCACTCCAGTGATGTTGCAGCTCTGAAATATGGCCAAACTGGTGGCAAGTGGCATCTTGGCAGCTGCAACGCTTGACTTTTCTCAGTTCATGGGCAGTTATTTTGCGCCTTGGTTTTTCCACACACTTCTTGCGACCCTGTTGACTATTTTGAATGAAACGCTTGATTGTTCGATGATCACGCTTCAGAAGCTTTGCAATTTTAAGAGTGCTGCATCCCTCTGCAAGATATCTCACTATTTTTGACTTTTCTGAGCCTGTCAAGTCCTTCTTTTGACCCATTTTGCCAAAGGAAAGGAAGTTGCCTAATAATTATGCACACCTGATATAGGGTGTTGATGTCATTAGACCACACCCCTTCTCATTACAGAAATGCACATCACCTAATATGCTTAATTGGTAGTAGGCTTTCGAGCCTATACAGCTTGGAGTAAGACAACATGCATAAAGAGGATGATGTGGTCAAAATACTCATTTGCCTAATAATTCTGCACTCCCTGTATAAATAAGCTGGAAAGAAACCATTAAAGGGTTCATATCTTTGAAACCAAGTGCAGAGCAGAGTCTCGTCTTGATTATGGGAAATGATATGGATCGTGTATGCAGGATTGTCGCAGTGTGTCAGATAAGCTTGTCGTGGATGGATGGAAGGTCGTAAACGGTAATGACCGTTACATTTGGTGGCACAGCAGTGGGATGATTCCATCTTCAGAAGGACGGCTACAAGGGCACATGACAATGGAGACGGTGTATGAACGGATGAAGCTCTCTTCCCTTATGGACTTACTGGAGAGCCGGGGCAGACCGGCCAGCAACCGTAAGAAAAGGGACATTATTTCAGAACTGGTCGAAATGGATAGAGCTAAAAGGCCTACCGTAACAGACAGGACACCCGAAGAAGCAAGTTTTGATCGGGCGGTAAACATAAGACTGACACATTATGGTTCCAACCCTCCACCAGAGATCAGGGACCGAGTTATAGCGGCTCTGAATGCCACCTTGCTACAGCAAAGAAGTGCTGCAGCAGCTGAAGTCACAGCAGCACCGACTAAAGAGAGAGGAGAGGTGCAGATACCAGTCTCCATGGAAGAGGAATTCCAAAGAGATGCGGATACAGCATAGAGGACCAGTATCAGAGGAGGTCCTGTTGGGATGGTCTGATGTGATTCGGTGCCAACTCTGGAAGGAAGCACTAGCTCTGGAGCAGCAACACCAAGGAAAGGTCCTGCCCTCCATCTATGCAAGGTACTGGCCTCAGTATGACATACGAATGCTGTTGTTGGGGAAACAACCAAAGCAGGAGTGGACAGCTGAGTTAAGCAGGCTGATCCGGGCAGAGATGCAGCTGGATGAAAGCTACAGAGCCCTACAGTGGTATGTAGCCCAAGAGTGCCCGTGGCCAGCAGATGACAGCCCCACAGAAGGCCATGACTATGATGGCCTGGGATTATTGTATTGTAGGATGTCCAGTGATCCAGACTTCAGGGATGATCGGGAGTGGTGCTTGGAGGACATAATGGAGCACAGAGAGGAGAAATTTAATATCTCGGGAGGCCACCGGTCACAGGAAGATTTGGAATTTCTGGCCATTCAAGAATGGGAGCTGGAGGTCGCCAACAAACACCTGCTAGACTCGGCCCAGCAGCAGGGTGGGGCTCCCGTTGCCTGGAACTATGAGAAAAGTTCATATGACAACTGTGAACTCCTGGCTGATGAATCGGCAGTGGAAAATATGGAGATTGCCTTTCCTAAAGCCAAAGCGGATGGTGTGGAGTTCCAGAGAGCCGGGGCGGTTGGCCCCTCTCTCCAACAACAAGCTGAGGTGGTAAAGCTTTTACCCCCAGCTGAATCACTGGCAACAGAGCAGGGTGTCCCAGGGGGACCCTGTGGTAGTGGATGGGACTGTGGTCTCCACTCACAGCAACCCAGCGGAAGAGCTGGCAACAGAACAGAGGGTCACGGACCTCTGCTCTCCACTAACGGAAGAGGGGGACCCTGTGGTTGTGGATGGGACTGTGGTCTCCACTCACAGCAACCCAGTGGAAGAGCTGGCAACAGAACAGAGGGTCACGGACCTCTGCTCTTCACTAACGGAAAAGGGGGACCCTGTGGTAGTGGATGAGACTGTGGTCTCCACTTACAGCAACCCAGCGGAAGAGCTGGCAACAGAACAGAGGGTCACGGACCTCTGCTCTCCACTAACGGAAGAGGGAGACCCTGTGGTGGTGGATGGGACTGTGGTTTCCACTCACAGCGACCCAGCGGAAGAGCTGGCAACAGAACAGGGGGTCACGGACCTCTGCTCTCCACTAACGGAAGAGGGGGACCCTGTGGTAGTGGATGGGACTGTGGTCTCCACTCACAGCAACCCAGCGGAAGAGCTGGCAACAGAACAGAGGGTCACGAACCTCTGCTCTTCACTAACGGAAGAGGAGGACCTTGTGGTAGTGGATGGGACTGTGGTCTCCACTCACAGCAACCCAGCGGAAGAGCTGGCAACAGAGCAGAGTGCCCCAGGCCTCTGCTCCTCACTAACAGAAGAGGGGGTTCCTGGGGTAGTGGATGGGACTTCAGTCTCCACTGGCACAACCCCAGAAAATGGTACAGGACTGGGACAGGAGGATGTCGGCTTTGCTTTGCAAGCACTGGGGGGTTTTGACCAAGCACCAGTGGATGGGACTTCAGTCTCCACTGGTATACCCCAGGAAGGGGGGGCAGTTGGCCCAGACCCCCAACAGCATGATGGACTGAGCCCAGCCACCCTGCCTTTTCCCCAGCGGCAGGCGTGTTCTCTGAGAGAGGCAGAAGTTGGCGGGGTGAGTAATGCTCAGTTTGGAGCCATTTATTTGGGGTACAGTATGGATACCAGCATTGGAGGACTGGAACTACTGACGGACTTCAGAGTCAACCCGTTTGGGGTTCCCACCTGTGTCCGTCTCCCACCGAAAGGGGAGAGATGTAACGGAATGAACCGTGACAGACTGAGATTCTCCTATGTCTAGGGTCACCTTATGTCCACTAGGGCCATAGGGTGACAAAGAAATTATATGGATGGATGGAAGGTCGAAAACGGTGATGACCGTTACAGTTTCATACTTCACTATTGGATCCCCTGCTCTTTCTATTTATATGATTTGATGTGCTTATCTTAGGAGGATATCCATTGCCACCTGATCTATATAAAGGAGGTGTATCCCAGTGAGGAGCAAATACCAGGGCACCACCATCTATAGGACACACCTAGGGTGACCTATTACAGTACTCCGGAGCACCACTGGCTAATTTTACGCTGTAATCTTACAATGGTATGGTAAGGAGCCATTTCCCCCTGAGGTGTGATGACACCAAAGAAGGAACACCATTTATTTACACATCACACTTAGGCCCCTTTCACATGTCCGCCTCCGTTCGTCTGTTTTTACAAGTCCCTTTACGGACTTGTAATGGACGCCTATGGGGTCGCGTCCGTTAGCGGATGATGCATCCGCTAACGTCCGCAAAGATCCGCGTCCATCTGGATCTGGTTTTTCGGACGGAAGAAAACCCTATTTTTCTTCCGTCCGGCGAAACGGATCGGATGAAGACGGACAAACGGTCCGTTTTCATCCGATTCCCCATAGGGGAGAGCGGAGGAGAGACAGGTCGGTCCCTGCACAGTGTGCCGGGACCGCCCTGTCGGCCGACAGCTGAGTGGGACCCCCCCTTAGGGTCCTTTCACACGGAGCGGACTGTTTTTCGGTCCGCTCCGTCTGTGTCCATCAGCTCAGCTCTGTCTCTCCTCCGCTCTCCCCTTTGGGGAATCGGATGAAAACGGACCGTTTGTCCGTCTTCATCCGATCCGTTCCGCTGGACGGAAGAAAAATAGGGTTTTCTTCGTCCGAAAAACCGGATCCAGACGGACGCGGATCTTTGCGTACGTTAGCGGATGCATCATCCGCCAACGGACGCGACCCCATAGGCGTCCATTACAAGTCCGTAAACGGACTTGTAAAAACGGACGAACGGAGGCGGACATGTGAAAGGGGCCTAACACTGTGGGGGTTATTTACAAAATGCAAATCCACTTTGCACTACAAGTGCACTGCAAGTGCGTTTAAAAGTGCATTTTCAAGTGCAGTTGTTGAGGATCCGAGGGGAACATGCAAGGAAAAAAAAGCTTTTTTGCTTGCACATGATTGGATGATAAAATCAGCAGAGCTTTGCCTATTTTCAGCGCTTCCCCTCAGATCTACAGCGACTATACTTATAAGTGCACTTTCAAGTGCACTTGTAGTGCAAAGTGGAGTTGTCTTTCGTAAATAACCCCCTGTGTGTTTGCCAGAAATCAGCACTTTGCCTTCTGCACCTTATTCACAAGCAATTACTGCAGCCAGATCCTTCCTCGTCATTGAATCTGCCATCTGTTTTACTCCTAGTATATAGAATTTGTGCATGTTTCTAGCCCCCCAAGTGAATAACTTTTACATTTATCAACATTAAACTTATTTGCCACACAGTTGCCCAATGAAACAGTGCATTGAGCTTGGCTTGTAAGTTGGAGACATCCTGTAAGGTTGTCATGAAAGAGTCCACACAAATTAGAAACAATGGCTTATGCCGCATACACACGATCTTTTTTTGCGTCAAAAAAAAATGTTGTTTTTTAAAACGTCATTTAAATTGATCTTGTGTGGGCAAAACGTTGTTTTTTGTCTTCAAAAAAACGACCAAAAAAAAATTCCAACATGCTTGAATTTTTTGTGTCGTTTTTCAAAACGTTGTTTTTTGTTTCACAAAAAGTCACCGTGTGTAGCAAAAACGTTGTTTAAAACGACGTTTTTCAACCCGCGCATGCCCAGAAGCTAGTTATGAAGCGAGCTTCAATGGAAAAGAGTGGTGAACGTAACTTCGCTTTTTGTGAAAAAACGTCGGTTTTTTTCATCACAAAAAGTGATCGTGTGTACGCGGCATTAGATGCCATCTGGTCCAGGTGCTTTATTCACCTTTATTCTGTCTAAATATTTCTGGACCATATCAATTTTGAGCCATAGTGGTCCATTTGGGACTGTGTCAATATCATTCCAATTATGGACATAAACTCCCTCATGCTCTTTTGTATACACAGAGCTGAAGAAGGTATTTTATAAATTTGGCTTCTCTTTGTCACCTGTCACCCACTCCAGATACATTTTGTTTAAAGGACTCACGTGCTCAGACCTGACCTTTTTATTAATATATTTGAAGAATTTTTGGGGGTTCGTCCTATTATCTTTTGCAATCCGTCATTCATTTTGACCTTTTGCATCCATTATTAAATGTTTACATATTCTGTTATATTGTTTGTAACATAACTGTCAGGACCGGGATTTGAACCTGGGACCTCAGCTGTGTCTGGCAGTGAGCCTTCTCACTGAGCTATATGGGATGCTGTACAGCTCCCTGTCTGTTCTGCTGGACAAACCCATCAGATCCATTGGACCTTGCTGCCTTGTGTCTTGATCATCTTGAACCTTGAACCCCTTGCTCCTCCCACGAACTTCCTGATATAAGCCATGTCTCTGCACTTCCTCCTTGCCAGAATATTGTGCTATCTCCAGCCTGTATCTCGCTCCTGTCTTCTCTGCTGCCATCCATATTTGCTACTGCTCGTTATCGACCCTTGGCTTGTTATCGACTACGCTTCTGCCTGATCCCAACCTACAGATACTCATTACCGACCTTTTGGCTTGTTTACCGACCACTCTTCTGTTTGATCCTTGCCTGCTTATCTGCTATTGTACCCCGGCTTTCTCACCTCCTGGTGGGGCGATCCCGAGGACCGCGACCTGGTGCTAACACGCAGCAAAATCCATCTCCACCTTCAGGAGCTCTGGTGAACACCGGTTAGCGCTTAGATTCCGCACCTCAGGTGACCCCGTGTCATCAGCCAGGGTGACCTGCTCTGCTGCTATAGCTATTGGCCTCTGAGCCTGACCCCAGACCGTGACAATAACGATAATAGTGTTCCTTAATTTTTATATTTTTTTAAACTTTTATTAAAATTTGCTCTCTTAAAGTTAAGAGTTTTTATCTTTCCCATATTTGTTTGTTGGTTAAAGCTAACAATAAATAAAATCCTGTTATGGTCACTGTGACAGACTCAGACCCTTTTATGTCTAAAATCATCCTATGTCCACTAGGGGCATGGGATGACTGAGAAATGATATCTTGGACTACCTAAGAAGGGATTATTATGTAATTATTATCCACAATATATTCCAGGATATCTGTGAGAACTGGTTGCTGTTTGTTGATTCTGAACTCAACAGGTTAATTGAAAGAGTGACTCATTCATAATGTGGGGACACATACTGTTAGGTGTTAATGTCCTCAACTATAGCTCACCTGTCTGTCTGGTGTGATGTAAATGAATCTAGGATCGCTTCTGAGGATCTTTCATTGTGGCTTGTGCTAATTGACCCTGTATTGTGTGAAGATGCCCTGTGTTTACACTTATGATAATGTTTATTGTATAGCAGGTGAATGAGGAGACGTGATGTCTACTCGCATAAGATGAGTAAATGATTAGTTAATTAGCTCATGTTAATTTATCTTCTGGTTACCTCCTCTAACTGTATATAAAGCTGTATTCTTGGTTCTAATAAACACTCCATGTTTTAGCACACAAACAAGTGTTTTTCTCGTTGTGTGTTGAGGGCAGCTGAAATATCTGATATCTATATCCAGACTTATAGAAAGCGGTATATGATGGAAGCACTCAAATCGGAGTGTGGGACATTCCGTTACAGTCACTGCTACACAGATGTTATTTTATATAAACATTAGTAAAAAGATCTGCGTGGTTTGAGATTACCAGGTCCATAATTTCTAGTCCGGGTCCATATGAACTATACCATAGAATTGTCTTGTAATAGGTTTATACATTTTTGCCCTTTAACTGTTCCTGCAGTGTCATTACTCCAGTCAATATCAGGGTAGTTGAAATCCCCCATTATTATCACCATCCCAGCCCTTTTGTAGCCCTTTTAATCTGTGCAAGGAGTGGAGTCTCCACCTCCTCATTAACACTTGGTGGCCTATAACATGCTCCAATGATTAACTTTGAACTATGCACATCTATATGCAGTTCCACCCATAATGCTTAGCCTCATCACATTCTCCATCAACTAGGTCCTCTTTCACACTCGCATTGAGATCGCTTCTCACATAGACACATAGAGACAGACACCGCTGCCTTTCCTTTTTATCCTGTCTCTCCAAAAAGAGTGAATAGCCAGGAATAATAATAGCCCAGTCATGTGAAGAATAAAGGCAAGATTCAGCAAAACCAATTAAAGCATACTTCTCCTCATGCACTAAAGTTTTCAACTCACCTATTTTGGCAGACTTCTGGCATTGATGAACAAACACTTTAACCACTTTCCCACCGCGCCATAGGCATTTTACTGCTATGGCGCGGTGGAGTTATTTTGGGACAACGTCCTGCACTTCCGCGATTGCGCGTCCCCTGGGACGCACTCGCGGAAGTGTCCGTGCTCGCCGGGTCTAGAAGACCCGGCGCATCACGGATCACGGTAAATTGCCGCTGATAGCGGCCGTTTACCACGTGATCGTGCCATCAAATGACGGCGCGATCACTTGGAAACAAACCTGCGTCATTTGATGACGCCGGTTTCTTCCCTCTCCTCTCTGTACTGTTCGGTACAGTGTGAGAGGAGAGGGGGGGAGCCGGTGGCAGCAGCAGCGCTGTGGCTGGATCTGTGACAAATGCAATCACAGATCCAGCCATCCATCCCAGCTCAGCCACCCCTGCCCCAGTACTCTGCAATCCCCCAGTACCCTGCAATACCCCAGTACTCTGCAATACCCCAGTACCCTGCACAATACTCTGCAATACCCCAGTACCCTGCAATACCCCAGTACCCTGCACAATACTCTGCAATACCCCAGTATTCTGCAATACCCCAGTACCCTGCACAATACTCTGCAATACCCCAGTACTCTGCAATACCCCAGTACCCTGCACAATACTCTGCAATACCCCAGTACTCTGCAATACCCCAGTACTCTGCAATACCCCAGTACCCTGCGCAATACTCTGCAATACCCCAATACCCTGCGCAATACTCTGCAATACCGCAATACCCTGCACAATACTCTGCAATACCCCAATCCCCTGCGCAATACTCTGCAATACCCCAATACTCTGCAATACCCTGCGCAATACTCTGCAATACCCCAATACCCTGCGCAATATCTGCAATACCCTGCGCAATACTCTGCAATACCCCAATACCCTGTGCAATACTTTGCAATACCCCAATACCCTGTGCAATACTCTGCAATACCCCAATACTCTGCAATACCCCAATACCCTGCGCAATACTCTGCAATACCCCAATACTCTGCAATACCCCAATACTCTGCAATACCGCAATACCCTGCGCGATACTCTGCAATACCCCAGTACCCTGCGTGATACTCTGCAATACCCCAATACCCTGCGCGATACTCTGCAATACCCCAATACTCTGCAATACCCCAATACTCTGCAATACCAAAATATTCTGCAATACCCATTTTTTCATTCCCGCCCACATATGAAAACAGTGTTCAGGCTACACATGTGAGGTATCTCTGCGAACGTTAGAGCAAGAGCAATCATTTTGGCCCAAGACCTCCTCCGTAATTAAAAACATGTAACCAATAAAAGTAATTAAAGCGTCGCCTATGGGGATTTTTAAGTAGCAAAGTTTGGCGCCATTCCATGAGTTTGAAGTGTGACATGTTGGGTATCTATTTACTCAGCGTAACTTCATATTTCACATTATGAAAAAAAAATGGGCTAACTTTACTGTTTTTTTTTTTTAAGCACAAAACAGTTATTTTTAAAGCACGCGTTCAAAAAATGTCTGCGAAAATACCATGCAAGATAAAAAGTTGTAACGGCCGCCATTGTATTCTCTAGGGTCTTTGCTAAAAAAGCTATGTTTTGGGGTTCTATGTAATTTTCTAGCAAATAAATGATGATTTTTCCATGTAGGAGAGAAATGTCAGAATTGGTCTGGGTGCTCCAGAACGCCTAATGGTGTTCCCTGCATGTTGCTCCTCTGTATTTGGCCACGCTGTGTAAAAGTCTCACACATGTGGTATCGCCATAATCGGGAGGAATAGCAGAATGTGTTTTGGGGTGGAATTTGTGGTATGCATATGCTGTGTGTGAGAAATAACTCGCTAATATGACAGAAACAAGATTTTTTTTTTTTTTTACAGAGTTTTCAGTCGTTTTTTCTTTTATAGCGCAAAAAATAAAAAACCCAGAGGTGATCAAATACCACCAAAAGAAATCTCTATTTGTGTGGAAAAAAAGGACAACAATTTCAAATGGGTACAATGTTGTATGACTGAGTAATTGTCATTCAAATTGTGAGAGCACCGAAAGCTGAAAATTGGTCTGGTCAGGAAGGGGGTTTAAGTGCCCAGTGGTCAAGTGGTTAATGCATTATCAGATTATGCTCTTTTGGTTTCCCCAAAAACAAGTGTTCCCACCTACCTGACCCCAAATCAATGTTAAATAGATATATAGTGGATAGAGTAATATTGTACAGTTCCTCAAAGCTGTTCATTTAAAAATGTGTAACTTAAAGTTATGCAGACTAATGAAAGCAAATTTCTAATAGTTTTTTTTCTTTCTAAATACATTAGCTGGAAATGGAGGAGAAGCCTTTCTGGGGTGCTGATGGACTAGAGGAGGATGAAGAGGAACTTGAGGATACCGAAATAGAGAGTTCAGGAAAAGTGCCTCTCTCTGGAAAATCTGGCAACTTCTTGACAAAGAGGAGTATCACCCTTAGGGTACTTTTGAAGGATGGCTTAATAGAACCAGGACAAGGAGTCCTATCAATTTACTACCTGGTGAATACATATATCTTATTAGCATGCTGAAAATTAGAGAAAAATACTACACGCAAGATGAAAACTCAGGTGTAGCTATAACATCTGTTTTACAGGTGCTGTAAAAACATTGGGCCAGATTCACAAAGCACTTACTCCGGAGTATCACGAGTTAGACACGCGTAAGTCTAAAATTGCACACGCTTATCTATGCACCGTATCCCCAAAATGATATACGCCTGAAATCCAATTTTTTTTAGACCGACGTAATTTGGATAGACCGGCGCAGCGTGCGTGCAAAACTGCACTAGACACACCATTGATTTGTTATGCAAATATGCAAATGAGGGAGATACGCCGATCCACAAAAGTAAGTTTGTGCGGTGCCGTCTACACGATGTGCTTATCAGCTGCACGACCGGTCTAAAATTAGACCAAATAAAAGCAGGTTTAAAATGAGACAATCCGTCTACATGTCAGCAAAAGCAACACCATTAAGGACGAGCTGAGCAGCCACACTTGCAGGACATTAATCTGTATGCCAACATGCCAGGGGTATCCTTGCTCATAGATATACTACTGACTTTAGATGAGCGCAGAAGGAGGAGGGCACGGGAGAGGATCTTTGTCAGGTATATCCGTGGGTGAGCCCAATGGTAATAGGCCCCCCTTTTGGCTGGAATTAGGGTGCAATTGGAGAGATACCCTGTGTTAATAGGAGGGTAGATGTTGGTTCCTCAGCTTCCACTAGTGGAAAACGACGGGAAGTCCACCCAGTGGCCGCAATTTTATTGCAGCGTAGATCCGAAGGCGTATGAACACGTAAGCCAGTCGAATTTAAGCCCGCAGCCGTATTTTCATGGTTTGAGGTTTCAGACTAGCTAAAAAACGCGCGTAATTTGAAAGTACTCCAGTCTAACACCAGTTAGACAGGAGTTACGGCTCTCTGAATCTGGCCCTGTGTCTCTAGAGTCTAATGCCGCATATACACGGTCGTTTTTTGCGATGAAAAAAAACGTCGTTTTTTAAAACGTCATTTAAATTGATCGTGTGTGGGCAAAAAAAAAATTCCAACATGCTTGAATTTTTTGTGTCGTTTTTCAAAACGTCGTTTTTTGTTTCACAAAAAGTCACCGTGTGTAGCAAAAACGTTGTTTAAAACGACGTTTTTCAACCCGCGCATGCCCAGAAGCTAGTTATGAAGCGAGCTTCAATGGAAAAGAGTGGTGAACGTAACCTCGCTTTTTGTGAAAAAAACAATGGTGTGTATGCAACATCGTCTTTGAAAAGTGACGTTTCCAAAACGTTGTTTTTTACTTCACAGAAAACGTCGTTTTTTTTCATCACAAAAAATGATCGTGTGTACGCGGCATAATAGGTAGGATTCCCTACTAGTGTGGTTGATTACACTAGTAACCACACTAGTAGGGATTCCTACCTATTAGACTCTAGAGACACATTTTTTCTTTGTTTTATATGGTTTAGGGTGCATCGGTCACAACTGGCATCCTTATAGCAGCATAGGATCATTTTACTTTAGCAATCTTTGGGCCTGCTGGCCTGCACAGGCTCCTGACCTAATTAATCCACCTTTACTCAATTTCACTGAAATTAGTGGAAGCTGAGGAACCAACATCTACCCTCCTATTAACACAGGGTATCTCTCCAATTTCACCCTAATTCCAGCCAAAAGGGGGGCCTATTACCATTGGGCTCACCCCACCGATATACCCGACAAAGGTATTAATTTAGCAGCGCCATTTCCCTTTCTACTATCCATATTTATATTAGCTCCCCACATATGGATCCTACTGGGAGGCAACAGCTACTTTATTCACCATAGCGCGGACTCCCCTGTTCTTACACGGGAGAGGATATGCCGACCGCCACTGGGCAAGGTACTGGCAACACTACATTTCCTTGCCAGTGGCTCTTTTCACCCTAATGGGTAAATATATATTTTATATACATTTTTTTCTGTTTAGTATATATTTTATAATAATTAATATAATAAATAAATATATATATATATATATATATATATATATATATATATATATATATATATATATATTTTTTTTTTTTAACTAATATACATTTTTAATATTATTATAATTATCTAATTTAATATTATATATATATATATATATATATATATATATATATATACACCAACACGACACAAACCTCCAAACAGCAACAGACAATGGAATAAAAGCACCTTGCTTCAGGAAGGGAAAAATTGGATGTACTTTTGCAATGGAAGGGCATTTCTCTCGGTCTATTTAAGCACTGTGCATAGCTCACTAAGTCTGACGGGCCTAGTTCCTATCTAACTGATTGTGCCGTGCCAAGTTCTGAGCATGCTCAGAGAGGTGCACATGCCCAGTCTGGCCGGCCCTTCATTTGCATGGGGTCACGGCTCATTTCAATGGAACATGCCCACGTCCTTCCTACTTTGAATTACACTGCCTTACACCTCGGAATTTACATTGCACCGGTGCAAATTTGGCCGAAAATACTACGAGGATACGGTACTTGCGCCTCGAAATTAAGCCGGTCTAACTTAAAGGAGTTGCACTACGCCGGTCCAAAAATGCGCCGATGTACGTGAATCTGGCTCATTATTGCTAGATTTTTTGAATGATGTTCAAAGTCCATGATGCTCATTTGCTCTCCACAATACAATGTCAGTGAGCTCCCCCATCGACACTAACTTCCCCTGGGTTTAACATTGTTGTGCTTTTTTAAGGTCAGTTTTGCCCGCACAATATTTATTATTAAGTAATTTTTAACGAAGATATCTTTGAATACAAGTCAATCTATATGACATAGTCTATAATATGAAACTTATTCACGGAGACGTATGATCATACAAAATAGCTACATTTATTGGTTGACAAAAATATGAATATTTACATTAAATTAAAATACCAATTGCGTTACATGAACGACTTGAAAATCAATAAAAATACCCTCAAAATGGGCATGCAGTTCCTTTGACATAATGCTGTCATGATAAATTTTCAATAGGTTCACTAACCTTGTGTAAATGACAATGAAACAGAACGTCTGTATTTCACACATCTAACCGTTACTATACTGCAGGTAAGTAAGTGGTTAACAATGTGAAATAAATTGAATGTTTGTTTTGTCACTAAAATTGGAACTATGCAAAAAGAAAAAACAGTTATTGATTAATGACAATAAATCATGATTGCAAAATATACAATACTTCAATATTTTAGAGAACAACAATTGATTCAAGATAAAATCAAAAATGACAGAATTACCCATTCCAAAATGGCTATTTCCTAGTGGCCAGAGTTAAGATGGCTGGAATCTTCATGAGTGTAACGATATGTCTTAATGCATGGTGCATGTGTGTCAGTTTGTCTGAAAGTGTAGATCTCCCAGTGTGCCCCTGAGTGTGTATGTCCCTCTGTCCTCCCTGTAGGAGCGAGTGTCTCCTTTCATCAAATTTTTCTTCTCTTAAGTACTGTCTCCGAACAATAAGATTATAAAATTTATACTAAGTTCTGCCCAACCAGAATGTGTCCTTAAATCATGTTGGTTGCAAATATGGGAGTAAGTGTCCAAAAGTGTCTGGTTTCTATAGGTTGACAACTTAGGGCCAGATTCACGTATTCCAGAGCATCTTTGCTCTGGAGTAACGCTTCTGATTTGCGTTGCGCTGCCGAAATTTTAGGAGCAAGTGCTGTCATTCACGAAGCACTTGCTCCTAAAGTTGCGGCAGCGCATCACAAATGAGCCGGCGGAATTCAAATGTAGCGGGTACGGGGCGTGTAGTATGCTAACTACGCGCGATCCCGCCGCCAACGTACTGCGCATGGCGTCGAGTGTCAAAACATCCCCGTGCGCATGCTCCAAAATCTGTGAATGAACGTCAATGACGTCACATTCCCATTCATGACCGTTTTACGCAAGCGACGTTTTTTTTTTTTTCCCGACGCGATGACGACGCCTATACCTAACATAGGATACTCCAACCCCATGTAGGTATATCTATGCGCCGCGTATCCCGTCCGGAAACGTCGTATCGTCATTGCGTCGTGCCGGATTTCGATCGTGAATTGCCGATTTCCGCTCATTAACATATTTTTTGAGCGTAAATCGGCGGGAACGCCCCCGGCGCCATTTTTAAGTTGAAGTAACGATGCGATGGCGAAACTCAGTTACGCTGCTCGCATCGGAACTTCAACCCGGCGTTTCTTGTTTTCTGGTTACAGAAAACAGAAACGCCGGCTCAAAGCCACAGTTAGGCTGGCGGATCACTCGATCCGCCAGCGTAACCTTTCCTGAATCTGGCCCTTAATGATTAACTATTCTCTGGACTTTGAGATCCTCAAGTAATATCACTTTCAACCACCGGGTGTTTCACATGTATTGTGAGAGTATGGGCCAGATTCAGGTAGATGAGAGCATCTTTGCTCCAGAGTAACGCTTCTCATTTACGTTACTCTGAAGACCCTTTCAGCGCAAGTCCTGTAATTCACATAGCAGTTGCGCGTAAACTTGCGCCAGAGTAACGATAATGCGCTGGCGTAACCCGACGCAAGTGGAAGTGGGTGTGATCATATGTAAATGATGGGCGGAGCCCAGCGCAGAGGCTTACGTTCAGCGCATCAACCACGGAGCATGCGCAGTGAGTGCGGCTCCACTCGCCCCCTTTGTGCGCATGCTCACAACTTCCGTCGGCACCACTTCACGGGAAACGTCAGCGCAATGCCTTCCGTTGGGCGTTTAAATGCGCCCGTAGAAGCGCCATTTCGGCACTAAAGTATATCCTGCTCCCCCTCCCCGCAGTGATGTTACTTTTGTTTTGAGATGGCTGCTCCCCCTTCCCCGCAAACACACAGGAGAAAGCTGAACTTTAATGGCCAGGAGCTGTCAGCCGTCATCTCGGCTATGGAGACCTATGATGTCTTCCTCCATGGCTGTAAAATTTGACAGACAAGCATGGACAGAGGTGTTGTCCTGCAAGTGGGGGTGCTCAGCTAGCTCTTATCGTCGGTAACGCTGCTGTAGCTGCTCTCCTGCTGACCTGTGGCCATCTGGAGTAAAGATAAAGCAGCCTTTTGTAGAAATAACTTTGCGCCGACGGACGAGATACGCGCGGCGCATGTAGCCAGCGTATGGTGCTAATCCGTTCGTGAATTGTGAAAAATCCCTCATTTGCATATTTGCAGGGGAAATCAATAGGCGCGACTGATGCGCCCAACGAAATTAAGCGCTGACGATACTCTGGCGTCGGAACGTTCCGCCAGTCGCAAATGACCCGTTATTGGGCGCATCTAGTTTGGTGGGTACGGGCACATAGAAACGACGGCGCATCATCACAGTTACGCGGCGCATATCGAAATACTCCAGCGCAAGTGTTCCTGAATCTGGCCCTATCTCTTTACTTTAATTTTCTATTTTCAGAATGTGTATAATTTTGTATAATGCTGGAAAATATATATATACACATATACACACATTTTGAATATTCTGGCAACTTTATATTATATAAATACGATTAGTATATTTTTGATTCCTACATAACATGGTTCTATATTCCTATATAAACCAAAATCTTTATTTTTTTCTAAACATTACACTTCTATTTATAAAGTCACATTCATACATATTTATTTCTTATGCCGCGTACACACGGTCGTTTTTTGCGATGAAAATAAACGACGTTTTTTTGTGAAGTAAAAAACGACGTTTTTGAAACGTCACTTTCAAAGACGATGTTGCATACACACCATCGTTTTTTTCACAAAAAACGAGGTTACGTTCACCACACTTTTCCATTGAAGCTCGCTTCATAACTAGCTTCTGGGCATGCGCGGGTTGAAAAACGTCGTTTTAAACGACGCTTTTGCTACACACGGTGACTTTTTGTGAAACAAAAAACGACGTTTTGAAAAACGACACAAAAAATTCAAGCATGTTGGAATTTTTTTTGGTCGTTTTTTAAGACAAAAAACGACGTTTTGCCCACACACGATTAATTTAAATGACGTTTTAAAAAACAACGTTTTTTTTCATCGCAAAAAACGACCGTGTGTACGCGGCATTAGAAAAAAATATCCTATAATAACATTTGGGTATTTTACATTATTTCTGACTTCCATGTCTTCAAATCTGTTACACCAAGTGTTGAGATGGTGCATATTGATTCTTATTGCAACATTGTAACATAACATATATACCTCTTTATGAATATATTTTTGTTATTTTACTTTAGTTTCAGTTTCTGTGGCTGTTATTATTCTGGCGTGTAATTAACTGGAGTCTCCTGCCATTGTCTAGGAGAAGCTGAGACAATACTGGCTGCTTTCCTTAAGGGCAATCTAATGCCGCGTACACACGGTCGTTTTTTGCGATGAAAAAAACGACGTTTTCTGTGAAGTAAAAAACGACGTTTTTGAAACGTCACTTTTCAAAGACAATTTTGCATACACACCATCGTTTTTTCACAAAAAGCGAGGTTACGTTCACCACTCTTTTCCATTGAAGCTCGCTTCATAACTAGCTTCTGGGCATGCGCGGGTTGAAAAACGTCGTTTTAAAAGACGTTTTTGCTACACACGGTGACTTTTTGTGAAACAAAAAAACGATGTTTTGAAAAACGACACAAAAAATTCAAGCATGTTGGGAATTTTTTTTGGTCGTTTTTTTGAAGACAAAAAACGACGTTTTGCCCACACACGATCAATTTAAATGACGTTTTAAAAAACGTCGTTTTTTTTCATCGCAAAAAACGACCGTGTGTACGCGGCATTACTCTCTGATACAATGGGGATTATTTGCCCTGGTTTAGACTGCTTGTCAGAAGTAATTTCTGCATAAAACATACAGTATATAGTCAACCACCCATGGGGGACAGCTGTATAGTGGGGAGGGGACAGTACCAACCCACCACCAAAGTACACACTGACCCTTACCAGATGGCAAGACCCCTTCAGGATCGATATAAGCATTGGACATGACGGAGTTCAGGTTTCACCTTGCACCACCATGTATAGCCAAAAACGAATCCTCAGTAGATCACAGAAAAAAGAAAAAAGACTTGCATAGTGTAGATTGCATAAATATAATGGTTGATCACCCGAGGGGGACAATCGTACAGCAAGGGGGGGACAGTGCCAAACCCACCACCAAAGGTACACACTGACCCTTACCAGATGGCAGGACCCCTCAGGATCAATACAGGCAATAGGAATAAAGTTGATCAAGCTTCACTATACACCGCAATATATAGCCAAAAGTGGATGTTTCAGGGACCTGCTGCTGACTCCCGGTGCGCCCCTGGTGTGCGCGCGCGTGCACGCGCTCGTGCGCGTGTGCCGGTGGTGCGCCCGCGTGCGTGCGCGCGCCTGGAGCGCGTGCGTGCATGTTAGCGCGAGTTTGGCGCCAAGGTGCCTTTAAAAGACAGGCAGATGCAGCAGCCTCTTGCTGTCTGATCTGCAGTACATACGTGACTAAATCTGTATCCTGATTAACCAGTTCCTATACCGACCTGGCTCCGTCTGACTATCCGAACCTCTCCAACCCGACCTCGGACCGCCTTGACCCTGCCTACTGCTACTACTGTTGCCAGACCTTCTGCCTGAATACTGACTACGCCTGCCTGCTGAACCCTCTGTCTGCTTACGTATCTGACCCGGCCTGCCTGACCCAGCCTTCGTGCAGTCCACATTGTCTTACTCTGCTCTGCACCAGTTTCAGAGCCGCTTGTCATCCGCACCAGAGTCGCTTGTCAGACGCACCAGAGTCGCTAGCCATCCGCACCAACTCCAGAGTTGCTAAATCCTGCATCAGAGTGCCTGCTCCCCTCCTTGCTCCAGCAACCCGGAAGGACCAGCGCAGTGCCGATCCGCACCATCATCCAGGCACCCTTACCCCACTGCGCTCCCGAGTCCGCTGTTCCCCAATCCAGCGGCTCCCAAGCCAGAGCTGTACGAGAGGCCGCCTCCTGCGACTAGGCTCTGACGACCAGGTACGCCTTCTTACATAACAGTATCAGACAGCCATCATGTCAGATCCTGCAGGAGTCGCCCCCGCTGTGGATGAGATTTGCAAACACCTGGCAGCCCTTACACAAGCGGTCAAGAACTTACAAGAAGGGTACATGAGGTTAGAGGGACAAGTCCAAAACCTGTCCGGCTCCAGCCATGCAACCCCCTCTACCTCTGCTAGATCCTCTCTGACGGCCTCCGCTCCCTCAGTGGTGATGCTTCCACCTGAACCCAGAGTTCCCATACCAGAAAGGTTCTCAGGCGATCGAGCAAAGTTTCGGGCCTTTCGCAACGCCTGGGAGCTGTATTTTGCTTTGCAACCTCGGACTTTCTCCAGCAAGGTCGTAGGGCAGTTGAGGACTATGTTTCGGACTTCAGACGCTGGAGCGCGGATACTCTCTGGAATGACGCGGCCCTCAGACACCAGTTCCGCTTGGGCCTTTCCGAGGGTCCCAAGGACGAGCTTGCCCGGGTAGGGGTACCAGAGACTCTTGAAGACCTAATCACCAAGGCCATCCAGATTGACCGTAGACTTCGTGAATGTCGGGCCGAGCGCTCTTCTCAGCAAAACCTGCCTGTATGGATAACCGCTAGGGCGCCGATGCCCGCTTCCCGATACCTACCTCCCACCAGCATGAGTCCTCCCAGCGCCCCTCCAGATACCTCCGAACCCATGCAACTCGGCCTCATGCGACCAACGCTGCCACCTGAAGAACGGGCACGTCGCCGCCAACTAAATCTGTGCCTCTACTGCGGCGGGGCCGGCCACTACGTGAGCAACTGTCCCACCAAGATGCGTAAGTGCCCTCCTCCGAATCCTGTTAATCTGTCAACCCTGCCTACCCATGCCTCCCATCTTGCTCTTCTTCTTTCATTTCAGCTCCAGGAAAAGATAGTGCCAGTCAACGCCATCATTGATTCGGGGGCTTGTAGCTGCTTCATCGACTCTGCCTTCGCTGACCTCCACCACATTCCGTTACATAAAAAGACTGCATACCGGCTCCTCCTCGCTTACCCACTGCTCTGCTTTGTATGGACACTGACCCCAACCTGCTCCAGTCTATCCCGGAACCCTACCATGAGTTTGCCGACGTTTTCAGTAAAAAGGGAGCCGACTCCCTTCCGCCTCATCGTCCATACGATTGTCCAATCGAGCTCCTCCCAGGGCCCGAAATTCCCTTTGGACGCATTTTCCCGTTGTCTGAGAAGGAACAGGAAGCCCTGAAGGAGTATATTAACGAGAATCGAAGTAAAGGGTTCATCCGCTCGTCTACCTCCCTAGCAGGCGCAGGAATATTCTTCGTCACTAAAAAGGACCAATCTCTCCGCCCATGCGTGGACTATCGGTAATTAAATAATATTACAATAAAGAACCGTTACCCATTGCCCTTGATACCTGAGCTTTTTCATAAACTAAGATCCGCCACCATCTTCACTAAGCTGGACCTGAGGGGAGCTTACAACTTAATTCACATTCGGGACGGGGACGAATGGAAGACGGCCTTTCGCACCCGATTTGGACATTACGAATATCTGGTCATGCCCTTCGGTCTGTGCAATGCACCCGCGACTTTCCAGCACTTTATTAATGACGTGTTTAGAGACTTCCTTGACATTTTCGTCATCGTCTACCTGGACGACATATTGGTCTTCTCCGGATCGCTGGATAAACACCGGGAACACGTCCATAGGGTCCTAAGTCGCCTCCGCTTACACAGATTGTATGCCAAGGCCGAGAAATGTGAATTTGAACAACGAACCATTCAGTTCCTAGGCCTGATAATATCCCCTACAGGAATTAAGATGGATCCCAATAAGGTGTCCGCCATACTAGACTGGCCGGTGCCCCTGGAAAAGAAGGGGGTGCAACGATTTGTGGGATTCGCAAATTTCTACAGAAGGTTCATCAGGAATTTTTCCGCAATTATCTCGCCAATCACACAATTAACCAAACAAAACCAAAGCTTCCAGTGGAACCCAGAAGCCCAAAGGGCCTTCGATACGCTTAAAAGACTGTTTACGTCAGCCCCGATTCTTAGCCATCCTGATCCGGCACTGCCCTACCTCCTTGAGGTGGACGCATCCGAAGTAGCAGTGGGGACTATCATCTCCCAACGCCAGGGGAACAAAGATCTGATGCATCCCGTGGGCTTCTTCTCCCAAAAACTCTCCCCAGCGGAGAGGAATTATGATGTGGGTGACCGGGAACTACTCGCCATCAAGGCCGCACTTGAGGAATAGAGGTACCTTCTGGAGGGCGCTGCACATCCGGTCTTGATCTATACTGACCACAAAAACCTAGAGTACTTAAGATCCGCTAAACGATTGAAACCCCGTCAGGCCCGATGGGCACTATTCTTTTCACGCTTTTCCTTCCACATCACATACCGCCCGGTTCAAAGAACATCAAGCCAGATGCATTGTCACGGATGCACGACAATCCCAAAGACTCACCTGTTCCTGACACCATTCTTCCGGCCGGGAACTTTTTACTTCTGCAACACGATCTGCTTTCTCGACTTAGGGAGGCATCCACGGATTCTTCCAAGCCTCCTGGTGTCACCTTGACATCCAGAGACGGACTCTTTTGGAGAGGGAGCCACATTTTTGTTCCTGGCAGACATTCGGGTAGAAGTCCTAAAGCTACTTCACGACCATCCGTTGGCAGGGCATTTTGGAGTCCGTAAAACCCTTGAACTGGTACGGCGTACCTTCTGGTGGCCAGGTTTGGAGGAATTCTGTAAATCTTACGTCAATACCTGTCCAATCAGAACAAGACCACAAGGAAACGAGCCTGGGGCCTACTAAAACCTCTGCCTGTACCTGATAGACCATGGCGGATGATTGCCATGGACTTTATAGTACAGCTTCCATGTTCCGAGGGGTGCACAGCAATTTTTGTAGTCGTGGACCGCCTATCTAAAATGGCCCATTTCCTCCCATTGAAAAGTACCCCATCAGCTGCTGAGACTGCCCGTGTCTTCATCAGGGAGATTGTCAGACTCCACAGGGTTCCTTCAAACATCGTGTCAGATAGGGGGGTCCAGTTTATGTCACGTTTCTGGAGAGCCCTGTGTGAGATCCTGAATATTGAACTTGCTCTTTCCTCGGCTTACCACCCCCAAACCAACGGACAGACTGAACGGACAAACCAGACCCTTGAGCAATATATTAGATGCTTCACTTCCTTTTCTCAGGATGATTGGGTCTCCCTGCTACCTTTGGCAGAGTTTGCCTACAACAATGCCAGCCATTCGGCAACTGGACAATCCCCCTTCTTCGCCAATTATGGCTTTAACCTAACCTTCTTACCTGATTTTCTTCCAGAATCCCCAGTCCCAGCGGTGCGGAGCACGGTGGACTTCCTCAGTCGCAACAACCGGGTGTTACAGGAAGCGGTAACGAAAGCTCAAGCCGACAGCAAGAAAGCCTTCGATAAAAAGAGGAGAGGTGAGCTGGACCTGCAACCAGGAGACCAGGTATGGCTTTCTACTAATAATCTCAGATTGGCTTGTCCTTCCAAGAAGTTGGCACCTAGGTTTATGGGACCCTTCCCGGTAAGAAGAAGAATCAATGAGGTTTCTTATGAACTGTCTCTACCAGAGTCCCTTAAGGTTCATCCGGTATTTCATGTATCGTTGCTGAAACCCGCAGCCCATGATCCCTTTCCTAATAGAGGGGCCGGCCCACCTGAACCTATTTTGGTCGATGGCTGCGAGGAATATGTGGTAGAGGCCATCCTCGACTGCAGAAAACGGCAGGGGCAAAATCAATTTTTGGTCAAGTGGAAGGGGTACGGTCCGGAGGACAACTCGTGGGAACCCGAGGACAATGTTCATGCCTAAAGACTAATTCGTGCCTTTTTTTCTGCCCACCCTGAGAAACAGGCCCAGCTTGGCATCCGGAGGCTGGCCCTTGGGGGGGGGCAATGTCAGGGACCTGCTGCTGACTCCAGGCGCGCCCTTGGTGAGGGCGCGCGGCGGGAGCGCGCGCGTGCACGTTAACGCGAGTTTGGCGCCAAGGTGCCTTTAAAAGACAGGCAGATGCAGCAGCCTCTTGCTGTCTGATCTGCAGTACATACGTGACTAAATCTGTATCCTGATTAACCAGTTCCTATACCGACCCGGCTCCGTCTGACTATCCGAACCTCTCCAACCCGACCTCGGCCCGCCTTGACCCTGCCTACTGCTACTACTGTTGCCAGACCTTCTGCCTGAATACCGACTACGCCTGCCTGCTGAACCCTCTGTCTGCTTACGTATCTGACCCGGCCTGCCTGACCCAGCCTTCGTCCAGTCCACATTGTCTTACTCTGCTCTGCACCAGTTTCAGAGTCGCTTGTCATCCGCACCAGAGTCGCTTGCCAGACGCACCAAAGTCGCTAGCCATCCGCACCAACTCCAGAGTTGCTAAATCCTGCATCAGAGTGCATGCTCTCCTCCTTGCTCCAGCAACCCGGAAGGACCAGCGCAGTGCCGATCCGCACCATCATCCAGGCACCCTTACCCCGCTGCGTTCCCGAGTCCGCTGTTCCCCAATCCAGCGGCTCCCGTGCCAGAGCTGTACGAGAGGCCGCCTCTTGCGACTAGGCTCTGACGACCAGGTACGCCTTCATACATAACAGGATGGATCCTCAGCGGGTCACACAGGATGACATGGAACCAAAAAAAAAAAACTCCTATAGTGTGAGCCTGTATGAATTTATTATATATAAAAAACCAAGTTGCACTTACAAACAAATGCAGGGTTTGGAGCATAAAACAAAGAGCGCCGGCCGGCCAATTTGGAACGCGTACGTCCTCTCGTGTGGTTGCGATGACGTCGGAACGTCTCCTCCCAATGTTTCGTCTTCACAAAAGACTTGGTCACGGGATAAGGATGACGTTCCGCGTCACCGCAGAAATACCCTTAGTGGGCGGAGTCAGTCTCACATGATCGTGGCCCGCCATCTTGGACAAGGGACGGAGTGAGGGAAAAAAATCCAAAACACATGATCGTGGCCCCGCCATCTTGGATCGTGGCCCGCCATCTTGGAGAAGGGACGGAGTGAGGGGAAAAATCCAAAACACTTCAACAAACGCATCCCTGTTTATGGATAAGGATTTTGTTTAATAAAAAATATAACCTAAAAAGGCCGGTCAATTATGAGCAGCCACTAAAATATCATGACAAGCTTCCTGTCCAAAGACATTTATCAGTGTGGCATTAAGACACAACTAAAAATAAAAAAACTGAAAAATATCATTAAAATCAAGGGGGGACCTTGTTATCATGAGAAACTGACACGCGGCCACTGTCTTGATAAATGAAACCAATATTAGGCCACTGACATGTCATTATATAGGCAAACACATGATATTACACACGACACATAATCGCATATAAAATATATCATATACATTTTCATTAATGTCATACCCATATAGATATGTAAAGAATAAATAGAGTTAATCACCTTAATAACCGGATTTTTGCAGGGGGGAAGTCCCCTCTCTCTCTCCCCCTGTGTTTCTCCTCTATTACCCCTCTCTCACCCCCCACTATTAACCACTTGACCACTGGGCACTTAAACCCCCTTAATAACCAGACCAATTTTTAGCTTTCGGTGCTCTCACAGTTTGAATGACAATAACTCAGTCATACAACACTGTAACCAAATTAAATTTTTGACCTATTTTTCCCACAAATATAGCTTTCTTTTGGTGGTATTTGATCACCTCTGCGGTTTTTATTTTTTTTGCTATAAATGAAAAAAGAATAACATTTTGCAAAAAATAATAATTTTTCTTCATTTCTATTATAAGATTTTGCAAAAAAGTATTTTTTCTTCATAAATTTGGCCTAAAATGTATACTGCTACATATCTTTGGTAAAAAAAAATAAAAAATTTGGATATTATTTAGTCTGGGTGAAAGTTATGGGGTCTACAAGCTATGGAACCAATTACTGAAAATTGATCAATTTCATCACATCTGATGTACTGACAGCCTCTCTCATTTCTTGAGACCCTAACATGCCAGAAAAGTACAAATACCCCCCAAATGACCCCTTTTTGTCACCCTTCAAAATTGCTCACGCTTGTGGAATGGCGCCAAACTTCGGTACTTATAAATTCCCATAGGCGACGCTTTAAATATTTTTACTGGTTACATGTTTGAGTTACAGAGGAGGTCTAGGGCCAAAATTATTGCTCTCGCTCTAACGTTCACAGAGATACCTCACATGTGTGGTTTGAACACCGTTTTCAAATGGGGGCGGGACTTGCGTATGCATTCGCTTCTGCATGCGAGCTCACGGGGACAGGGGAGCTGTATGCCCAGAGTATGCCCAGAGTATTGCAGAGTATGCCCAGAGTATTGCGAAGTATGCCCAGAGTATTGCGAAGTATGCCCAGAGTATTGCGGAGTATGCCCAGAGTATTGCAGAGTATGCCCAGAGTATGCCCAGAGTATTACAGAGTATGCCCAGAGTATTGCAGAGTATTGCAGAGTATTGCGGAGTATATGCCCAGAGTATTGCAGAGTATATGCCCAGAGTATTGCAGAGTATATGCCCAGAGTATTGCAGAGTATTGCAGCAGGGATGGCTGAGCAGGGAGGGATGGATGGATCTGTGACTACATTTGTCACAGATCCAGCCCACAGCACTGGCGCTGCCATCCGCTCCCTTCCCTCTCCTCTCACACTGTACCGATCGGTACAGAGAGGAGAGGGAGGAACCGGCGTCAGCACATGACGCTGGTTTGTTTACAAGTAATCGCTCGGTCATTGGACAGAGCGATCACGTGGTAAACCGCCGCTATCAGTGGCGATTTACCGTGATCCGTGATGCGCCGGGTCCTCTGGACCCGGCAGTCACGGATGCTCCCGTGTGCGTGCTCCCGGGAGCGCGATTCTAAGAAGCCATTAATTAACGGCCACTTAGAATTGAGCAACCCCCCTGTAGCCGTACTTTCTCTATAGGGCGGTTGCAAAGTGGTTAATCTCGGTGACGCGGATTACTGGGGGAGTAGCGGGGGGGGGTGCCTCCTCTCCTTGCCCTGCTCTTCCGGTTGCCATTGGTCAACTACTTGGTTTCTCTGTTTGAAAACCGAGCGCCCAAAGAGCAACATCCGAACAGGGGAACTTGGCAGGGAAGGCGAGAGGTCAATAAAAGATAGGATAAAAGATAGAATACAAGATGAATAGAGTAAAAGTTACCACATACAATGTAAAGGGGTTAAATATCCCAGAAAAAAGATCAAAAATATTAATGGAACTGGCGAGGCTTAAATCACAAATCATTTTCTTGCAAGAAACACACTTTAGGAAAGATAAGGTTCCAAAGTTCAAGAGTTTAAGATTCCCTGTGGTGTATCACGGTGCCTCTCAGACTTCAAAGGCAAACGGAGTAGCAATTCTGCTGGCTAAAAAGATAATATGGAAGGAATCTAAAGTAATAACTGATGAGGAAGGACATTTTCTCCTTGTGAAAGGGATGCTGAGTGAACAAAAGATTACTTTAGTGAACATATACCTACCAAATGAGAATCCAGTATTTGAGTTGGAGAGATACCTGGACCTAATAAACCAAAATAAGGAAGGGGCCCTAATCTTGGGAGGAGACCTAAACATGGTTTTAAAGACTAGCTTGGATGCCTCTAAGGGATCCTACCATATATCAAACATAAAATTGCGTAAAGCGAGAAGAATGCTTCAAGAATTACAGTTAATAGATAGTTGGAGGATCCTACATGCTCATGAGAGGGATTATAGTTTCTACTCAGCTAAACAGTAAACTGCTCCTTGGAATGGGGGGAAACAGGTCCGAGGGAATGGAATTGGAAGATCAACGAAACACTATTGAAAGATCCTGTATATGAGAGTAAGATAGACCAAGAAATAGAATCCTTTTTTTTAACAAATGACTCAGATGGTACAGCTCCGCTGTCCAAGTGGGAGACACACAAATGCTACATAAGGGGAATCCTCATCTCCTTAGGAGCACATCGAAAACGCTCTCTGGATGCGAAGCTAGACAGCCTGCTTGGCGAGATCTGTATATTAGAGAACGAACATAAACAAACACAAAGACTACACATCGAAGAGAGGCTAATGAGCCTACGAGATAAGTTGAATCTATTATTAATGGATAAGGCCAAGGCAAAATTAAGTCGCTGCAGGAGGGCGTATTATGAACACGGGAACAAGCCAAGCAGGGTGCTGGCAAACGCATTGAGAGAGTCAAGAGCAAAGAACCATATTGAAAAAATAAAAACACAAGGAGATATTTTAGTTAGCTCCTCACAATTAATAGCGAAGGCCTTTAGAGAGTATTATAGTAAACTGTATCAACTGGGAAACAACCAGACAAGGCAGGGAGTCAGAGTAGAGAAGAACGAATAAAGGCATATATAATGGCCTCAGGGATGCCTAAAATACCGGACGAAAAAATCGGGACCATCGAGGGCCCGATAACAGCAGAGGAACTAGCAGAGGCAATTAAAGAAATGAAGCCAGGTAAATCTCCAGGGCCAGATGGCTATACCTTATTGTACTATAAAACTTTTTATGAAAAGTTGTCACCCCAATTTCTGAGTGCATTTAACTCATTTAGAGAAGGACAACAGATGTTAAGAGACACACTAACGGCTCATATAGCCGTAATCTCTAAAGAGGGGAAAGACCCTGCGCAATGTAGCAGTTATCGACCAATCTTTCTGAAGATTTTCTCGAAAATCCTGGCTAATAGACTAGCAGCCTATATCCCCCTCCTAATACACCCCGATCAGGTAGGGTTTACACCGGGAAGAGAGGGGAGGGAAAACACACAAAGAGTATTAAGCACTATCTACCTATCACAAATCTACAAAAATCCATCAGTATTAGTAGCAACCGATGCGGAGAAAGCTTTCGATAGAGTGAATTGGGGATTCCTGAAAGCTACTCTACAACACATAGGCCTGGGAGAAGGGATGCGGAACTGGATCGCGGGCTTGTATTTGTGTCCGACGGCTAGAGTGAAGGTAAACGAAATAATGTCGGATCCTTTCCCAATAAGGAATGGAACAAGACAAGGATGCCCACTTTCGCCGTTTATCTTTATTCTAGCCCTCAAACCCTTCCTGAGAACAATACGGGCAAACAAAGACATTAGAGGTGTCAGAGTGGGGGGAGACGAGTACAAGGTTGCGGCATTCGCAGATGACCTACTATTCTCGTTAACAACCCCAGGCCTATCCTTACCAGTTTTACTAAAAGAGATAGGGGAATATGGAGATCTGTCCAACTTTAGGGTGAACTATAACAAATCGGAGGCAATGGGTGTGGATGTTAATGAACAAACACAGCAGCTATTGTCAACACAGTTTCCCTTTAGTTAGACAGACTCCCATATAGTATATTTGGGAACCAAGATGCCAAAAAATCTAAACAGGATTTTTTAATTGAATTTTACCCCACTAATAAGAGTGAATAAAACTGACCTCCAGAGATGGGATAAAGAGATCTTTACTTGGTTTGGGAGAATCAATATTATTAAAATGAATGTAATGCCGAGATTGCTTTATTTAATCCAGACCCTACCAGTAAAAATCCCTCTTATGTTCCTGAGAGATTTAAGATCTAGATTTATTAAATTCATCTGGGCAGGAAAACCAGCGAGAATAAGGAGGGAGGTCCTGACTCTACCGAAAGAGAGGGAAGGAGTGGGATTTCCAGATCCAATGAGCTATCGTGATGCCTGCCATATGGCAAGAGTGGTAGAGTGGTGTATCCATCAGAAGGGTAAACCATGGATCCATATAGAACAGAAAATAACGAAAATCCCGCTAGAAGGAATTGCGTGGATTACAGAGTCAGACATCCCACAAGAGGTGAAGAAGCACCCCACAGTGGGTGCCACGATATGAGCCATAAAAAGGATATTTGGGAAAACAAAAATCTCTAAATATCCAAGCCCAATAATACCGGTACTTGGGAACCCGAGATTTGAACTAGGCCTGACAGATGCCCATTTTAACAACCTAAGACGGGGAGGACTGAGTAGACTTATCCACTTCACAAGCCATAGCCAGGGAGGAGATGTAGGGGAGGGGGAGGAGAGAGTAAGGAGGGAGTTAGATATAATGAGACAAATACAACTGAAAGCGGCTATCCAGGCAATTAGACCACAAGGGGAGATAACTCGAGAACTATCTGTTTTTGAAAAAGTTTGTAATAAAGGTGAACCAGTGAGGCACAGTTTATCGAACATGTATAGCCTCTTAGTAGAATCTGAAGCCCCACAGGACTTAACATTTATCCAAGCATGGGAAAGAGATTTGGGGACCAGATTCTCGGAGATCCAGAAAGTTAAAATGTAAAAGTTAAACAGTAAATGTAATCACCAAGGTGAACTTGAGAGACAACCCAGCTGCACTGCTATTGAATGAAAATTCACTGCTTAGGCATTTGCTTACAGCAGCGAAGGCCTGTATTCCAACTTTGTGGAAAAGCACGACATCTCCGACGCGACAACATTGTAGAGTAACAGAAATCCAGTTGATGGAATACCTGACAATGGGAATGAGAGAACATGAGGAGAAATATAGACAAGTGTGGGAGCCATATATCAACTATAGGGAGCAGAACCCTTGAGCGCGGGGAGGGGGAGAGAGAGAGAGAGAGACATAATTAGGTGTGTTTTTTTTTTTTATTACCTATTTTTTTTTTATTATATATATTTTTTTTGTGTTGATTATGGGTAGCAACCAGGAAGCGGACCTGGCGGGGGGGGGGGGGGGGAGAGGGGGTAATGGTAATCATATTAGTTGTTGAATATACAGTAAATAAATAACAAGATGTAATGGCAAGAGAAAAGGCTATTTGTATATACCAAAGCTGGATTTATTGTCTTGGTTTGTACATGAAATATGAAAAAATTGTAAAATAAAGAGTTTATAAAAAAAAAATATATATAGTGTAGATATTAAATAGTCAACATAAGAGAGGTTATGTAGAACCTTCAAAGGTAGCCTCCTCATATATCATATACTACCCAGTATCACATAAAATACCATCAAGAATTGTCGATAAAACAATTAACATCTACTTCAATATTGAGGCCATGTGGTTCAAAACATTTAAGAGTATGAATCCACGTCATTTCGGAACGGGAGATGCTCCTAACAAGGTCGCTGTTAGGTCGCGACCTTGTTTGGAGCATCTCCCGTTCCGAAATGACGTGGATTCATACTCTTAAATGTTTTGAACCACATGGCCTCAATATTGAAGTAGATGTTAATTGTTTTATCGACAATTCTTGATGGTATTTTATGTGATACTGGGTAGTATATGATATATGAGGAGGCTACCTTTGAAGGTTCTACATAACCTCTCTTATTTTGACTATTTAATATCTACACTATATTTTTTGACTATTTGCCATTCATGTTGTACTTCATTCCCAATGTGGGGCCAATGCACACTATTTTATCGTCCAATTATATATGCTATTCATTCAGTATGGTATAATGATAGGTTCATTTTAAGTGTTGTACACTTATTTTTATTTTTACTGTTTTTTCTGTCCGGTTATTAAGGTGATTAACTCTATTTATTCTTTACATATCTATATGGGTATGACATTAATGAAAATGTATATGATATATTTTATATGCGATTATGTGTCGTGTGTAATATCATGTGTTTGCATATATAATGACATGTCAGTTGCCTAATATTGGTTTCATTTATCAAGACAGTGGCCGCGTGTCAGTTTCTCATGATAACAAGGTCCCCCCTTGATTTTAATGATATTTTTCAGTTTTTTTATTTTTAGTTGTGTCTTAATGCCACACTGATAAATGTCTTTGGACAGGAAGCTGACGAATTTAATATCCGTCTTCCCCTTACTAAAGCCTTTTTTTATCTTGTCATGATATTTTAGTGGCTGCTCATAATAGACCGGCCTTTTTAGGTTATATTTTTTATTAAACTAAATCCTTATCCATAAACAGGGATGCGTTTGTTGGAGTGTTTTAGATTTTTTCCCTCACTCCGTCCCTTCTCCAAGATGGCGGGGCCACGATCAAAGATGGAGGGGCCACGATCATGTGTTTTTGGATTTTTTTCCCTCACTCCATCCCTTGTCCAAGATGGCGGGGCCACGATCATGTGAGACTGACTCCGCCCACTAAGGGTATTTCTGCGGTGACGCGGAACGTCATCCTTATCCCGTGACCAAGTCTTTTGTGAAGACGAAACATTGGGAGGAGACGTTCCGACGTCATCGCAACCACACGAGAGGACGTACGCGTTCCAAATTATCTGGCCGGCGCTCTTTGTACTAATGCAAACCCTGCATTTGTTTGTAAGTGCAACTTGGTTTTTTATATATAATAAACTCATACAGACTCACACTATATGAGTTTTTTTTTTTTGGTTCCATGTCATCCTGTGTGACCTGCTGAGGATCCGCTTTTGGCTATATATTGCGGTGTATGGTGAAGCTTGATCAACTTTATTCCTATTGCCTGTATTGATCCTGAGGGGTCCTGCCATCTGGTAAGGGTCAGTGTGTACCTTTGGTGGTGGGTTTGGCACTGTCCCCCCCCTTGCTGTACGATTGTCCCCCACGGGTGATCAACCTTTATATTTATGCAATCTACACTATGCAAGTCTTTTTTCTTTTTTCTGTGACCTACTGAGGATTCGTTTTTGGCTATACATGGTGGTGCAAGGTGAAACCTGAACTCCGTCATTTCCAGTGCTTATATCGATCCTGAAGGGGTCTTGCCATCTGGTAAGGGTCAGTGTGTACTTTGGTGGTAGGTTGGTACTGTCCCCTCCCCACTATACAGCTGTCCCACGGGTGGTTGACTATATATGCTTTATGCAGTATTACACTATGCAAGTTTCCTGCTTTTGTCTTTTCCGGTGTTATGAATCCACACTGAAATCCCTGAGTGAAGCACAAATGTGACTGAGATCGCGGTGTTAATCCATCAGGATTATCAGGAAATTCTGCTTCTTCGGCTCTACACATGGATCTCGGACTTTGGAGTGTTTTTGTCCATAGCTAATGCTTATGATTTTTTCACAAATATTTTTGGGACTCATTTTTGATTCTATTAGTACTTAATTTAGTGTTTGTCTTGGCAACACACCATATTGATTATTTATATTGTTTATATTCTGTGCCATTAATCAGGTACAGCCTCACACTTAGCGCGATTCCCTTCCTTCTTACAGTTTGTTTATGTTGTATAACATTTTTGAATCGCAGCTCTATATTGTTTTCTCCACATGTGCAATTTTTTTTCACGTTTTCAGAAGTAATTTCTATGTGTGATCAGATTTAGCCATATATGTGCATTGCCCTCCTTGTCCATTCAAGGGCAGGTAAAATGTTTTTCTGGTTTCTGTGACAAGAGAACCTATTGTTTCAGGCCAATCTCTGTTCCAACATCTGCTTGTAAAAGTTTACAAATAGCTAATGTATTGGGCACTTGGCAAACCTGAGCTAAGGTGTTTTTTTTTTCTTTTCTGAAAGGTCCCCAAAAGAACTCATAGTTTATCAAAGCGAATATAACATTTTTGCCAGTAAATATTAAATGTATTATTTTTCTCCTTCATAACCCACGACAACATAATTTTCTGTCATCTTGATTGGCTGGCTGGGGACGTGGGTTGGGGAACCCACCTGGCTTCAAGTCATGTTGAGAATGTATGGTAGGTAAGAGGTTTTTATTGCAGAAGAGACAAAGTAGATGTCTTTTGCAATTTGCCCGTAAATATATTTTTCTAAATAAAGTTCCACTTTAAACTTTTATGTTTATTGGGATGCCAAATGTTAACATGACAACCAATCTGTTATTGCTCTTTTTATGTTAGAGTAGAGAAGATTTATCTTCACTGCATTTTTCTTATTTTTCTGGGCCCTAGATTTGCCCACAGGTATTTGTGAGCTTCCAAAAGCTGAAACATCAAGCTGACTGTAGACTTATAGGTTATTTGGGGTTGTGGACTTGTAGATTGGATTTTATCTAAGCTATATTCCATTTGGAGGGTACTGGATCTGTGTAGGAGTGGCAAAGAACTGGGAGCATTTTGACTGAACTTGTGACCACAGGGTACCAGATTTTGTTGTCTGCATAGAGCTTAATAAGTACTGAGTCCCCCTCCTAATGCGCAAACTGTAGCACAGGCAAAGCAGTGGGCCAGTGTTACTCACAAATTTAGATGAGCAAACAGTTTGAGCTGAACAAAAATGATGGCCAAACTTCTCCTGTTCGCCCATGAGGGCACCAACAAAACCCAAAGACCAATTTTTCCGCAACTGTTTGATACGGACGTCAAATAATTTTTTTTTTTTCAGCAAGGTCAATTCTTGCTTTCATCAAGACTACCTCTAGAAGGTTTTGGGGTGAAGGCACCAACAGCACCCAAAGATCATTTTTCTGCACCTGTTACTTCTATCCAAAGTCTGCGAGACATCAGACTTTATCTAAAAAAAATCTTATTCTTGGCCTGAGTGTACTATAATTTGGCTTCTTCACGTATGACTGTGGTGCAAAACTTTATAATTTCTATTCAAAGTCTGCCAAAGAGCCACCAGAATTTACAGACTGGCTTTCCAAGATGTTATTTACTAAATAAAGAAAGCTGGCAGGGAACATCAATGGAAATGTAATTTTTTTGTCTTTATAAATGTCAGTTTTTTTGCAGCAGGTTCTATACACAATACAGATGCACCACTTTACAGGCAAACTAGGGAGACCCTCAGGCACAATATTCAAAGGAATTTTTCATTTTTATTACTTTACTTTAAGCATCATTAACATCACTGCTCCTTCAATAACAATCTGTTTTTAAAGTTTTTTTGCATTGGTAAATATCCTCCAGGGCAGTACCCAGGCCTCCATACTGTAAGGTACCTATGGTAGGTAGTGTCTGAAGTGGAGCTTGTGTGCTGAGGATTTAGCCAAAAATGTAGTCAGGCAGGTCAGGTTCGACAACAGATCAAGCATAGCAGTACAAGTTCGAAATCCAGAGAATGGTCAGGCAGGCAACGGTCATACACGAGCTGGCGGTGAAGTACAAAATCAGCAGGCTAGCTGTCAGCGTCTTGCAGCACAGGATCATTGCATTCCAGGCAAGGAGAGACCCAGGCCAGGGCCTTCCCCATTAACAAGGAAATTACAAAAGTCACTTTGGCAGACAAAACGCTAAAAGTCCCAGGGTTGTTGCGGAAATGCAAATAGCAAACATTTAAAAAACCTCTGCAGTCCTCAGTATCACCACCAAATGTTCCAGGCAAGGGAGGTTTGGGTGGTACAGAAGACGCAAGTTGGATTGGAGCAGGAGTCTGGACCGTTGCAGAGGGACCAGGCAAGCAAGATTTAAAGGATCACTAAAGGATTTTTTTTTAGCTAAATAGCTTCCTTTACATTACTGCAGTCTTGGTTTCATGTCCTCATTGTTCGTTTTTGCTTTGAAGTTGCTGTAATTCTGCTCTGATCTCCACACTTCCTGCTTGTCTGGCTCCTTATGGAAAATCTCATGGCAGCTTTTCACTGTGGTCCAAGCTGTCATTACTGTGTGTCTAAAACTCAGATTCATTTTAAAAACAAAACACTGCCCTGGATTTGTTTGTTTTTGTTCTGAGTGTCTCTCTACTTCACAGAAACATGAAACCAGTTTAAAAGTGAAACTAAACTGCACATTATATGATTGATTTTTATCTATTTTTAATAATTTTTAAAAGGAATCAGTTAACTTTTATGTCTCTATTCCCTGTAAACAGTAATTTCAGCAAGAAAATATTTTTCCTTTAGTGACTGTAACGGAACTATGAATTCTGCCTGTACATCTATAATAATCATGCAGTGGGACATACAAAGAACTGAAGGACGTGTTACAATAGGATGAATGATATCTGGGACTACCTGAGCTATGAATTATCCACATTATATCCTGAGATATCTGGAGGGCTGTTTTGGGTTTGTTAGTTCTGAGTTTAGAAGGTTAATTGTAGAGTGACTCTTTGTAGAGTGACTCTTTCACTGCTGAATTCTAAATGTATCGGGGGCGCATGCGCGGCGTGACTCTGGACGGATGCAGATAGAGTGAGCCCCGTCTATCCAGGAGAGCCAGGCAAGGATCCCGGGGCCATCCTGCACCAATCTGTGCCCAACTTTTACACAGCACCCCCGCTGGACTTTGTGCATGCCCTCTGGCAAAAAGGGGCGCAAACGACGCTCCCCTCATACCATAACTAACTTTCTCCTAGACCTGGAGAGAAGGATGTCCCAAGATGGCGCCGGCCACCATGCGGCCTCTCCTAACAGATCCTCTCAGGCTTCTTCCCAACACTCCACTAACAGTGAGTACCCTCAGCCTCTCTCTAAGGCTGATCTGGATGCTAGTCTTTCTGCAATATATGAGAAACTAGTGGGTAAACTGGAGCATGAACTGCATAAAACCACCAGTGCCCTTACACAGGAGATTGCTAGTATTGGGGGCCGCACTGACATTCTGGAAACAAAACATGATGAACTAGCCCTTGCACACAATGACCTGAGAAAAGATTATGAATTACTTGCTGACAGTTTCTCTTTTATGCAAGCGCACGTGGAAGATTTGGACAATATAAACAGACGCAATAATATTAGAGTCCGCGGCATCCCTGAATCGATCACCGATCTTAACCAAGCAATCATTAGGCTGTTCCACAATCTAGTACCAGACAAACCAACATCTGCCTTTGCCTGTGACAGATTGCACAGAGCACTGCGCCCCAAACCAACTCCTGACAAACCCCCTAGAGATGTGATAATGTGTCTGAAAGACTATATTACTAAAGAAGATATTATGAGGGCCTCCAGGAACACTCCAAACATCAATTTGGATGGAGTCAAACTACAGATCTACCCTGATATCTCCCCTGCGACCCTGGATCGCAGACGCAGGATGAAGGAAGTCACTAGCATACTGCAGTCTGCTAGAATCAAATATAGATGGGGTTTCCCTTTTAAACTGTCCATTATGCATAATGGCACTACTTACACTGTTTACAATGTAATTGAAGGAAAAGATCTGCTAATCAAGCTAGGCCTATTAGACCAGGAACCCCAGCGTCGCTTTCCAGTGACCCCGAGATCTTCTCCCATCTGGTCCACCCCTTCATCAAGACGCAGCCAGAGAGATCAGAGAGATCAGCGTGATCACAGAAGATGTATTCAACACCCCATCCATGATCAAGCACACTAAATCGACACAACAGTTTGAGCTTTTCCGAACATTTCTGACTTTTAATTTTTTATATATTTTTTTCTTGCTTTTTTGTGCAACTTCTCCGATTTCATCAGGTTTCATAAGTTAAAGGGGTTGTAAAGACAAAAATATTTTCCTCTTAAATTAAAGTCTGACAGTAGCTGGTAAAGTAAAAAGTAATGTTTTGCATTATAACTAGTTTGATACCTGTTGAAATCGTGCTGTTTTATTCACCTCTGTCACTCCTGAATCATTATTCTCACTGACTTCCTGGTTTGCAGGTGCGTGTTCATTCTTGCTACATCACGGCCTAATGGGAACTACAGTTCCCATTAGGCTTAGCCTCCATGCCTATGAGGGTTAAGAGAGCATCTTCACGCAGGGCTGTAGTCATAGGGAGGGGGTGAGCACATTCTGCTTTCCACCATGCAGATGCTGGGGGAAAGCAAGAAGAGGAGAGACAGGAAATGGCATTTTCAAACCTGGATTACTGTATTTTGGAAGTCAAAAGGAAAAACTAGGTAAGTGATATTTAAATGCTCTAGCTTACAGCAATCAATTGATCTAATAAAAAACGAACCTTTAGTGTTCCTTTAACTCAACATTTTCAAGTTCTTCAGGTCTTCATGTTTTTTTTTTTGACTTACAGCATCTGACCGTGCTTCCACGACAACTCCCCCCCTACCCTTTCCCTTTTTTTTTTTCTCTTTTCTTTCCCCCACCCCCCCCCCCTTTTTTTCCCCTTCCTATTTTTGTTTTTCTCCTTTTTTTATTTTTTTTTTTCTCTATTTTTTTTTATTACAGGAATCCTCATTACATAGTGAACCCCCCTAAATATCTTCACCAGGAGGCCCACCCTGTAAACCAGCACCTTCGTAGTCAGTTGACCTTCCAGAATTTATTGACTGAACTTTACATCCTGATCGGTGAGCTGCGGCTCCACGTACAACCTATGCGGACTCCCGCGTTGGTTGCTTCTCATGGCAGGTCTGCACCCCCCCACTGGTAGGGGGGCCCCTCTCCCCATTTTTTCCTGGCTAACTACTCCATTGCTTACTTTCTGACTACAATATGATGTGTTGTTCTCCACACTGTGACTGGTCTCCCTGGTAACAAATCATTTTCAACACCTATGTAGACCTCCCTCTCCCCAACTGTTTTCCTAATTGCCATCCTCCTCCCTTTTTATTTATTTTTTTGTATACCCATGACCCCCCCCCCCCCTCGTGCCTAGGGGGATGGATCCCTACACCCACCCTATATTATTTTCTTTTGAAACTCTCACTATGTAGGTTACTTTTACATAATGTTATAATATATGTTTATGTGTTATGCTTGCACTTGCATACAACTGTTATTGCCAGACTAGTCACTTTTTTATTTCAGAATGCCTGGCTCGTCCGCCGCTGCTGGATTGTCCCCCATTCCCCCCGCGCGGTCCGTGGACTGGCCCTCCTTTCGGGCTTGTCTACTGGCCCTGCTGGTGGAAATTGGACTTAGTGGTCCACTTACATTTTTGTCTGTACCAGGAGACCTCCTGTCCCCTGGTCCCCTTTTCTGGCACTTTTTAGCTGTCAGTTTTTTCCTCCTTTGTTCTGCCTTGACGACACGTCTCTATATGTTATGTTTCTCCGGAAGACTACCTTTATCTCTCAATGCAATGGTTTTTCTAATTGGTAATTTACTGCATACAATGCGTTTATTTTTTATGTTCTACCCCCCCACTTTAACGTTTAGGAGCCCTTGGAAGATCTCTTATGCTAACAATCTCTGGTGTTTACTCAAAAGTGTTCCCCAACCCTCTATTCCTAGTCCCCCTATTGATCCCCCCTTGCTCATGCAGTGCCCCCTCCCTCTCTATACATTATGGGACTAAAAATATTTTCACATAATGTCCAGGGCTTTAATTCTCCCAATAAAAGAAGGAAAGCCTTTAGACATTATAAAAGACTAGGGGGCAGATTCACGTAGATCGGCGCATTATCATTCCGGCGTAGCGCACCACTTTTCCGTTAGACTTGCGCAATCTAGCCGCGTAATCCGGCGATTCACGTAGCTTTTACGCAAGAGCTTGCGCAAACGTAAGGTTTTTTCCGGAGGCGTAAGGAGGAGTAATACAAATTGGGAGGGACGTGGGCGTGTTACATTGAAATGAGCCGTGACCCCATGCAAATGAAGGGCCGGCCGACTCGCGCATGCGCGCGTGAAGGAAACCATGTCAGCTCCGTTGTGCGCATGCTCACAACTCGGGAGCGGCGCAATCATTGAAATTGGAAATGGACTAGGGCAACGTTGTGAACTACGCAGACAGCATAAATAGACACACACAAACGCCCTTCCATTGCAAAAGTACATCCCTTTGTGTCCCTTCCCATTGAATCAAGTGCTTTTGCTCTGTTGTTCGTTAGAGTGTGTTTTGTAGTTGTCAGATTAGTGTTCTGTGTGATCTAGTGCTTGTTGGTAGTTTTGTGAAAGTGTATTTTGATAAGTGTTTGAGACTGTTTGTTTGATTGATATATTTCTGAGCGTTTGTTTTCTGGCTTTATTTTTTCATCTGATTTTTTTGTGTCTGTTTCTTGCTGAGTGCTAGTGTGATTTTTGGGTGTTCTTTTTCTCTTTGTGTGCTAGGGACCACAGTGGTGTACATGCATGCATTCTCATTGTGCCATGATTAATGTGTGTGTTTAACGTGCAAAGATGCATAATGTGAGCTGGCATGAGATGGGGTCATGAGATGGGGTCCCAGTGCATATGCAGAGTCACCTTGAAGGGAAAAGACAGGAGGATGTTAGTCATGCATGTGCCACTTGTGAGGTGTGCATCACGGGAGGGGATAGTCATGCCTGACTCCCATGTCACTCACCAACCAGCCAGCTGTCCCCATACATGTTCTGTTTGAAATCTGTGGGGATGGGGCTCTGATTGTATATGTAGCTGTCATGGGTGTCATGGGTGGTGCCATGTGTTGGGCTGCTGATGTCCTCCTGCAAGGTTGTGGTAATTCCAGGATGACATGAGGGGTGAATCTGAAGATGCGAGACACCTCAGAATCTCTCATGCCAAAGATGTCTATGCGTGTGTGATATATCAAGTGAAGAGTGAGGGGCTTGTATCAGATAAGAATATTGTATTAGATTAGATTAAATGGTAAATTTTATATAAGCCAAAAAAAAAAAAACATCTCCCGTGCCCTCCTTAGTGCCATCCTCCGTGCCCTCATCCTTCTTTGTTCATCTAAAGTCAGTAGTATAGCTATGCGCGACGATGCCCCTGGCATGTTGGCATACAGATTGTTGGGCAACACGTGTGACTGCTGAACTCCTCACTAACAGTGTTGCTTTATCTGACAATTAGACTTTTTTTCAAAATTTAGACCAGCTTTTAGGTCCTCTAACTTTAGACAGAACATTTTGCAGTTGCGCACATCGCGTAGCCTGCGCAGCAACTGCGTTTTTTTGTGAATCCCCGTAACTCCCTCATTAGCATATTTGACTAGCAAATCAATGGTGTGTCTAGCGCAGTTTTGCGCGAAGGGAAGCGAATGTCTAATTAAATTACGCCGGACCAAAAAACGTAGATTTCTGGCGTATATTGTTTTGTGAATCGCGTCCAACTATACGCACGCGCACATTTAGACTTACGCACGCGCAACAGCAGTTGCGCAGGCGTAATCGCTCTGTGAATCTGGCCCTAGGTGCAGACATCATCCTAATGCAAGAAACCCACTTCTCAGAATCTAATCACCCCCAATACTTTGATAAGACATTCAACCAATTACATTACACAACATTTTCAAATAAATCACGCGGAGTTGCAGTCTTTATCAAAAACACAGTAATCTTCGAACTACAGTCTGTCTTTAAAGATATCGAGAGTAGATTTATTATACTAAAGGGCATCATCAACCGACGTAAAATAACAATAGCTTCACTATACGCCCCAAATGATGCTCAAACCTCATTTTTTAAGAATTTTTTTGACACTCTTGATAAATTTGTGTCCCCTCACATGATTATAGGGGGTGACTTTAACCTAGCCGCTCACCCCACATTAGACAGGAACAGAACCTCTCCCTCTTCTAAAGCCTTTACTAAAACTATTAATGGCCTTCTTAATAAATCCCAATTAATTGATACATGGAGAGCTCATAATATTGGAAATAGGGCTTACACCCACTAACTCTCACCCCCACGACTCCTTCTCTAGACTCGACTATATATTCTCCACCCCGATACTTTTGGCAAACTCCTCTAAAGCTTCTATCCATCCCTGCCCATGGTCGGATCATAATATTGCAGCTTTTGAAACTTCCCAAATTGGTCTAGCCCCAACCACCTTCAAGTGGCGTCTGAATGACTCCCTTCTCTCAGACCCCTCTACCCTCCAACAAATTAGATCCCACATCGAAAATTATTTTCAAGAAAACTCCCCCGAAGAGGTGCTCCCTACCTCCTTCTGGGCCGCTCATAAAGCAGTGCTGAGGGGACATATTATTAATATAGCTGCTGCTAAACATAAAACCAAACTTGCAGACATAATGTGTCTCACTAGAGAATTAAATGCATTATACAATAAATTAAACTCCTCCCCCTCTACCGCGCTTTCTGATACTATTCAATTGAAACGTCAAGCCCTCAACACACTGCTCTCTGAAGACACTGAAAAGTCCCTTAGATTCTCCAAAGCCAAATTTCTCCTACAGGGCAACTCGGCCTCTGCTATGTTCGCCCGCAAACTGAATCATGATACTAAACCTCCCCATGTTTATAAATTAAGAAACCATAGGGGCAACTTTGTCACACATCCTCAAGATGTTCTCCAGATTTTCACCTCCTTCTATAGAGACCTCCTTTCTGGCCCCCAAACTCACCCTAGTCCCTCCTCTCTAGCCTGGCTGGACTCTCTTCACCTCCCCAAATTAGATAATGCTCAGATCTCCTCTTTAAACGAGCCCTGCTCTGAGACTGAAATCGCAGATATTATTAAATCTATTAAGTCTTCTACAGCTCCCGGCCCTGATGGCTTTTCTGCTACATACTATAAAAAATTTGCCCCCCTACTAACACCCAGTCTTTCTAAATTATTCAATCACATCCTCCAAGGAGGTATCTTCCCTGAGGAAATGCTGCTGGCAAACCTTTCTCTAATACCCAAACCCCAAAAAGATCACTCTCTTCCCCAGAACTTTCGCCCAATTTCTGTTCTCAATAATGACCTTAAACTGTTTGGCAGACTGCTTGCGAACAGACTGTCCTCGGTTATCACGTCCCTCATCCATGTTGATCAAACAGGCTTTATCCCAGGTAGACAGATAGTGGATAATATCAGACTGGTCACCAACATAGTGCAAGATGCTAACCTACACTCCAGCCCTTTATGCCTACTTAGTCTTGATATTCACAAGGCGTTCGATAGTGTAAACTGGTCGTACCTTAATCATCTTCTTCCCAGGTTCGGCATCTCTGAGAGATTCATTCATGGATTTAACGCCCTATACCACTTACCCAAGACCAGAATCAAGATACCGGGGAGTAATTCGGCATTCTTCCCCCTTAGCAGAGGTACTAGACAAGGCTGTCCCCTCTCTCCCCTCCTTTTTGCCTTAGCCATAGAGCCACTTGCTCTCGCTATCAGACAAAATCCCAACATTCACGGATATAGCAAAAACCGACATCAATTTAAACTCAGTCTATACGCTGATGACGCCCTCCTATTCCTGACAGATCCCCTCACTTCTATCCCTAGTCTCCTGTCAGTACTCAACTCATTCTATAAACTTTCTGGCCTGTCCATCAGCAGTAACAAGTGTTCCATCCTCCCCATCTAATTTCCTTGATGAAACAAAATTTTAATTTCTTATGGCCCCACGAGTCTTTTAAGTATCTTGGTGTTCATATCACTGCCTCTCACAACCTACTTTTCAATTCTAACTACCGTCCCTTATTTTCCCATATCAGTGCATTAATCAAGGTGTGGTCCTCCTATCATATCTCTTATCTGGGCAGAATATGTGCTTTCAAGATGACCATCCTCCCCAAATTGTTATATTTCTTCAGGGCATTGCCGATCAATGTCCCTAAAACCCGCTTAGAAGCCCTACAAAGAGAAATTAACAAATTTATATGGAATAATAGAAAACCCAGATGCAGCTACTCTCTGATGCACAGATCCCAACTTAGCGGTGGTCTCGGCCTACCAAACTTATGGAGTTATTTTCTGGCGGCTAAGTTAGCACAATTAACACAATGGTTTTCCTCTGAAGCAGAAATACCATGGCTCCGCTTTGAATCATCCTCGATACAACCACTGAACCTCAAAGGCATCCTTTGGTCCAGGGCAACACCTCACCATGTTCTCTCCAAAAAAAACATAATTGTAGCCCAGATGCTACAACTTTGGAAGCGGGTCTGTGTTAAACACAGTCTCTCTTCTCCAACTCCTCCCCTCGCGTCATACCTTGGTGACCCCAGATTCACTCCCGCATTCCCGGACAGTACCACATTCAATGACTGGATTGCTGCCAACCTCACCACATTAAAATCACTCTCATTCAACTCCTCATTCCTTTCCTTCTATTCTCTACAAGCTAATTACAACCTCTCCCCCTCCAACCTCACTCAATACTCTCAAATTCGAGGCTTTTTTGAAAAATACTTCTCCACATCTATCTCCCCTCCCAGCACCCTATTTGAACACGTCTGCTCATCTTGCCCTAGGGACAAAGGCTTAATATCCACTTTCTACAACTATTTAAACTCCTTATTTCAACCAAATAAATCTGGCCCAATGTTACGCTGGGAACTAGAACTTAATTGTTCTTTCCCAATGGTCAATGGTCTGATCAATGGTCTGATATGATAGATAATCTTAGAAAAAGCAATCTCGCGGCTGCCTTTAGAGAAACTCCCTTAAAATTTTTCACCAGATGGTACATGACACCGGCCAAAATCCACTCCTTCTACCCTAGTACCTCCCCGAACTGCTTCAAGGGTTGCCCCGAGGTTGGCGACTATTTTTATATTTTTTGGGAGTGTACTCTACTGAAACCCGTATGGCTGGAATTGGTTAACAGACTAGAAACCTTCCTCAAGAAAAGGATCTCCCTCACCCCACATATATGTTTACTGTACGCCACTGTCCCAGATGTTCCCCCTCCATGTAACAGATTGATCCACTCATTCATCAGCGCTATACAATGGATGATCGCTTGCAATTGGAAATCACGTAACCTCCCATGGCCCCAAGTGTTGTCCAGAATGGATTCTATCAGACTCTCAGAAAGAATCCACCACACTTTACATGATACCATGCATACTTATACCGATAAATGGGTCCACTGGTCTATACCTCCTTGACAATCTTCCCCATCCTCTTACATCATATTGTGATCTGTTTTATCAACCCTCATTCTCTCTTCCGACTGAATCTGTGCTATTACTCATGTTCCATTTATAACCCATGTTTCTCCCTTTTTAGTATGTATATGTACATATGATATTACCCCCCTCCTTGTATGCATTTCCCGCCATCACCTCCCCACTTTTGACTCCATTGTGTCTCATCCCTTGTACCATTCCAACCCAATGCATTGTATTGTACTGTTTTTTTCTTTTTGCAAGTCTTCCAAATAAAACTTTTTGAAAACAAAGAATTCTAAATGTCTCTTCTCTCTTTTGTGTATTGTATTACAAATTAACAGTCTCCTGTCTGTGTATTGAATTAGCATGTCATTTGTGTTCAGAAGAACTTGTCAGGCTTTGCGGTGCCGAAATGCTTATCTACTGATGGGATTATCTGTGATTGAAGTCTATTGAGAAAGAAATGTGGTTTCTTTTTGTCTGGTGCCAGTATGTCTAACTTGGGGCCCCCCTGTGGAGGGAGGGGGCGGAGACTTTCATTGTTCCTTGAGTACTCACCAGTTTGTAACTAAGATATAAACCAAGAAATGTACCATTAAAGCTGATATACAGGGAGTGCAGAATTATTAGGCAAGTTGTATTTTTGAGGATTAATTTTATTATTGAACAACAACCATGTTCTCAATGAACCCAAAAAACTCATTAATATCAAAGCTGAATATTTTTGGAAGTAATTTTTAGTTTGTTTTTAGTTTTAGCTATTTTAGGGGGATATCTGTGTGTGCAGGTGACTATTACTGTGCATAATTATTAGGCAACTTAACAAAAAACAAATATATACCCATTTCAATTATTTATTTTTACCAGTGAAACCAATATAACATCTCAACATTCACAAATATACATTTCTGACATTCAAAAACAAAACAAAAACAAATCAGTGACCAATATATCCACCTTTCTTTGCAAGGACACTCAAAAGCCTGCCATCCATGGATTCTGTCAGTGTTTTGATCTGTTCACCATCAACATTGCGTGCAGCAGCAACCACAGCCTCCCAGACACTGTTCAGCGAGGTGTACTGTTTTCCCTCCTTGTAAATCTCACATTTGATGATGGACCACAGGTTCTCAATGGGGTTCAGATCAGGTGAACAAGGAGGCCATGTCATTAGTTTTTCTTCTTTTATACCCTTTCTTGCCAGCCACGCTGTGGAGTACTTGGACGTGTGTGATGGAGCATTGTCCTACATGAAAATCATGTTTTTCTTGAAGGATGCAGACTTCTTCCTGTACCACTGCTTGAAGAAGGTGTCTTCCAGAAACTGGCAGTAGGACTGGGAGTTAAACTTGACTCCATCCTCAACCCGAAAAGGCCCCACAAGCTCATCTTTGATGATACCAGCCCAAACCAGTACTCCACCTCCACCTTGCTGGCGTCTGAGTCGGACTGGAGCTCTCTGCCCTTTACCAATCCAGCCACGGGCCCATCCATCTGGCCCATCAAGACTCACTCTCATTTCATCAGTCCATAAAACCTTAGAAAAATCAGTCTTGAGATATTTCTTGGCCCAGTCTTGACATTTCAGCTTGTGTGTCTTGTTAAGTGGTGGTCGTCTTTCAGCCTTTCTTACCTTGGCCATGTCTCTGAGTATTGCACACCTTGTGCTTTTGGGCACTCCAGTGATGTTGCAGCTCTGAAATATGGCCAAACTGGTGGCAAGTGGCATCTTGGCAGCTGCACGCTTGACTTTTCTCAGTTCATGGGCAGTTATTTTGCGCCTTGGTTTTTCCACACGCTTCTTGCGACCCTGTTGACTATTTTGAATGAAAAGCTTGATTGTTTGATGATCACGCTTCAGAAGCTTTGCAATTTTAAGAGTGTTGCATTCCTCTGCAAGATATCTCACTATTTGTGACTTTTCTGAGCCTGTCAAGTCCTTCTTTTGACCCATTTTGCCAAAGGAAAGGAAGTTGCCTAATAATTATGCACACCTGATATAGGGTGTTGATGTCATTAGACCACACCCCTTCTCATTACAGAGATGCACATCACCTAATATGCTTAATTGGTAGTAGGCTTTAGAGCCTATACAGCTTGGAGTAAGACAACATGCATAAAGAGGATGATGTGGTCAAAATACTCATTTGCCTAATCATTCTGCACTCCCTGTACTTGACCCTTCCAAACGTAGCACCGTCTCGTTCTTAGGAGGGCATGCGATGGGATATTTCTTCTGTTTCTTACAACTGGACCTGACTCTCCCTTTGGCTCTCGTGGATGAGCTTATACTGGACTTACTCGCATAGCAACTTGCCAGAGAAAAGGACGTCTCCAACGGCTGATACCCTCTCCCTACTTGGGTAGCCGTTACATTGGTTGGCAGCGGTGGGATGGTCCTTTTATCCAAGGAGCAAGTTCTGAATGGAGTCTCAGTATGCCAGGCTGAAAAGAACCACACTAAAAGATTTATTGGAGAGCCGTGGTAGGAGTGCCAAATGGATGGATCCATGGAAGGAACTGAGCCTCTAGCACCTGTCAGCGAGGAAGGTGTAATTACGGATATTGTACAGCGGAGATTATCCTTGTATCCAGAAACGTCCACGGAACTAATAAACCAGCTGTTCTGGGAAGCAAGAGAGGAGATTCAAACCAAGAGGGGACAAGAACTGGAACTGGTAAGAGCTAGACAGCCCATTACACATGCAGCTCCTACTTCCCCACCCGCTGCTACAGGAAAGAAAATACCGTTCACTGCATTTAAAGCTTTTGTAGAAAGTGAGGAGGAAATAGATGGATATTTGGCGGATTTTGAGAGACAGTGCTCCCTACACCAGATACCACCAGACCAATGGGTCACTATTTTGTCTGGAAAATTGTCGGGCAAAGCCAATGAAGCGTTTTGGGCTCTTGCTTCAGGGGATATTTTACAATATCAGCAAGTGAAAAAGGCGCTGTTAACCCGATATGCCGTAACTCCAGAAACCTACCTCTGTCGCTTCCGGGAATCCAAGAAGAAGGCTGTGGACTCCCACATGGAATGGGCCAACCAGTTACAGAGGGTGGCATCCCATTGGGTCCAAGGGTGCAAGGCCAACACCGGGGAGGAAGTATTGCAGCTATTCCTAATGGAACATTTCTTCCAAGACCTGGCCGCAGACATACAGGACTGGGTACGAGATCACCGTCGCGCTAACTTAAACGAGGCGGCGCGGCTAGCAGATGAGTACGCGGAAACAAGGAAAGTAAGCCAGGGTACTACACGGCTGGCTCATAAGGTAGAACCGCGTACTCCAACCGGCATCCCACGCCCAGAGTTTCGGGCTCCAGTCCCCCCAGGACCACCACGTCCTCAGGGGCCTAACAACTACCCCCGGGATTCGTCTAGGGTGACGTGCCATCACTGCAGCAATACGGGACATATTGCTCGGTTTTGTCCTTTGAGAGCTACAAATAACAACTGAAGACGCCCAACATCCAACACAGAGGTCACTTCATCACGGCCCTCTGCGGCCCACTGCCTAGAAACCGAGGTGGGCCCTGAGGAATGTCTGGGAATTTTGTATGAGACAGACCCAATACAAGCAGCCTCTCCATATAACCGTCAGCATCACCGTCAGGAGGTACGGGTGAATGGACAAGTAGCACAAGGCCTAAGAGATACCGAGGCTACTATCACTCTGATTCAAAAACAACCAGGGCACAAAAAGTCAGACTGTTCATTAAATCCACCCAGACAGTCACAGTCATGGAGACAGCTAGAAAGGGGGAACCCCCACACATCCATGCCTGCGGCCCACGGCGTTGGGGAGGTAGAACATTGGGGTGTTCTGCACAAGGCAGATCCGATAAAAGCAGCTAACCAGGACAACAGGCAGCAACACAGGCAGACTGTCTGGGTCAATGGAAAGGCAGCCAACGGACTACGCGATACAGGGGCCACGATGACCCTGCTACAGAAGAAACTCATCCCAGAGAACCAGCACACCGGAGACACCATAGCCGTAAGAATAGCAGGAGGCACCGTCTTCCGGCTACCCGTTGCCCGGGTTCACATGGATTGGGGGGTGGGTTCGGGACATGTGAATGTGGGGGTGATGAAGGATTTACCCGCAGATGTACTACTGGGGAATGATTTGGCCCCCCTTGTTTCTGCGTACGCCCCGATGTGCCCCGCTGAAGTCCATACCGTGACTACCTGTGCCCCAACCCGCGTTGCTGGAACCAACTCGCTTGCTGCTGAGACCCGGGTAAGACTACCTTCCCCGACATGTACTGTAGATCCGCCCCAATATCACAGTCTAAAATGGTAATGTGACAAGTTGGCCAGTGAGAAATCGGAGATGCAACGACACTACGTCATGTATTATGAGATGTCCTGTGGCTTGAACATTGAAATGCACAAACAGGCTGAAATTGTCAGAAGGTTAAATGGGATTTGTGCCCAGGTTGTGCCTTATCTCTCCCAAGAGCATCAGCAACAGGTTTTGGGAGCCATTGAGAGAGCAAAGCACCTTCACCATCAGCTACCGACCTGGCAGATTTAATGGCAATGCCGATGGACTGTCCAGGCAAACGGAACTTTTACCCTAACAGCAGACCGGACATTCCCAAGTTGACCCGAAAAGGATCAATCCGGGTCTGCCGGAGTGTTCCACAAAAGGGGAGCAGTGTAACGGAACTATGTATTCTGCCTGTACATCTATAATAATCATGCAGTGGGACATACAAAGAACCGAAGGAGGTGTTACAATAGGATAAATGATATCTGGGACTACCTGAGATATGGATTATCCACATTATATCCTGAGATATCTAGAGAGCTGTTTTGGGTTTGTTAGTTCTGAGTTTAGAAGGTTAATTGTAGAGTGACTCTTTCACTGCTGAATTCTAAATGTCTCTTCTCTCTTTTGTGTATTGTATTACAAATTAACAGTCTCCTGTCTGTGTATTGAATTAGCATGTCATTTGTGTTCAGAAGAACTTGTCAGGCTTTGTGGTGCCGAAATGCTTATCTACTGATGGGATTATCTGTGATTGAAGTCTATTGAGAAAGAAATGTGGTTTCTTTTGGCCTGGTGCCAGTTTGTCTAACTTGGGGCCCCCCTGTGGAGGGAGGGGGCGGAGACTTTCATTGTTCCTTGAGTACTCACCAGTTTGTAACTAAGATATAAACCAAGAAATGTACCATTAAAGCTGATATACTTGACCCTTCCAAACGTAGCACCGTCTCGTTCTTAGGAGGGCATGCGATGGGATATTTCTTCTGTTTCTTACAACTGGACCTGACTCTCCCTTTGGCTCTCGTGGATGAGCTTATACTGGACTTACTTGCATAGCAACTTGCCAGGGAAAAGGACGTCTCCAACGGCTGATACTCTCTCCCTACTTAGGAAGCCGTTACAGTGACCCTTTAAGCATAGCACAAAGTTCATCTAACTTGGCATCCAGGGAAGAAAGATGCTGTTCATGAGTGAGTGAGTGAGTGAAAAACGTATATAGCGCAGCACAACTCTGGGCACTCGTTGTTCCTTTCTCCTTTGATATCAAAAGAGATGAGTTTTGATCTTTCTTCTGAAGATCTCCTCCAACCGAATACTGGTTGGTAAAGCTTTCTATAGTCTGGGACCTTGGAGCGCAAATCTTATTTCTCCTTTGGACTTGCATTTGGCTTTGGGTATCTGGAGCAGATTTTGGTTGGTGGATCGCAGAACGCGATTGGAATTGTGAGCTTTTATTTTTTTGCATAGATATTGGGGGGCCTTCCTATGGATGCACTTATGGGTAAGACATAGTGCTTTAAAAGTAAAAAGGAAAAGAGGAGAACCATGATAGATCACCTTCTGCGACTTTGGCTACTTCAGCTAGCCTAGTCAGTAATAGATTGTGGTCTACAGTGTCGAAAGCTGCGCTTAGGTTCAACAGAACAAGTAGAGAAGATTCTCCTTCGTCTGTGGCCTCGAGAATGTCGTCCCATATTTTGAGAAATGCTGTTTCTGTCCCGTGTCCGGGACGGAAATCCGATTGAAATGGATCGAGTAGTTTGAGCTCCAATTGATTGTCCCTGACGCAAAAAATCACCTAAACTATCTCAGCAGGGTCCACTGCCATTGTGGCCCGTTTGTAATGTAAGGTACCTGTGGTAGGTAGTGTCCGAAGTGGAGCTTATGTGCTGAGGTTTCAGGCAAAAACGTAGTCAGTCAGGTCAGGTTGACAACAGATCAGGCAAAGTAGTACACGTTTGAAATCCAGAGAGTGGTCAGGCAGGCAGAGGTCATACACAAGCTGGCTGTGAAATACAAAATCAGCAGGCTAGCTGTCAGCGTCTTGCAGGGTCTTGCAGCAATTCTCACCAAGCCACTCCCTGAGCACCTTTAATTCAGTTTCTGACAGATTAAAAAGGTGGCTGAAGTGTATTTCTGCCCTTGGGAGCAGCTTAATGGGACAATTATATAGGTGATAAATCGGTAATTGATTGGCATTCTTCTTATCACAGACATCCCGGAACTTATGGTATTATGGAGGAAGTTGTCATACGTCTGGTTAGTGTCAGAAACCATGTATCAGACTGAGACAGAAGTACTGTTAAATCACACTTGTTATATAATAACAAAATTTAATAGAACAAACGTAGTCAAAACATAGCCAAAGTCTGATAACCGAAACGTATAGACACACAAGCCAGAAAGTCAGGAAGCCAGGGATCAGCGTAGTGGAACAGCAAGCAGGATATGGAACCAGAAGGAACGTCAGCCAAGCAAGTCTTTAACAGGCACACAAGAAATAGTCTCTGTGATGTCGACCAGGCTAAGGCAGCGATCATCTGGGATGGATGGCTTAAGCAGGACTGATGAGCAGGATATCATAAACAGGTGAGTCACTGTGGAGATATAGGACCTAGCAATTAACCGACAGTTGAGCTCAGAGAAGGAAGGGCTGAGCCCAGCCCTGACAGTACCCCCTCCTCAATGACCCCTCCCCCTCGTAGGACCACCAGACTTTTCGGGAAAACTTCTAAGGAAATTCCAGAAAAGAGGACAGGGGCATGTATGTCTGAGTATGAGACCCTAGAGCGTTCCTCCGGACTGTACCCTTTCCAATGCACCAGGTACTGTATGCACCGCATATTAGCTCATTATGAAATACTTGCCTCGGAACGAGGTGAGAGAAACTTACCTGGTCCACGCCGAGCTAGATGTCATTTTGACTCGGCGTGTCTAACGGATATCGCCACTCCAGCGCTGTGATTGGCTGGAGCAGCGATGACGTCGCGCACGTGCGCAGGAGATTTAAAATCGGCAAGGTCCGGCGGCTGCCGGTCCTTAGCTGAGAATCCCCCCTGCGCATGCGCCGCTGCAATCAGCGGCGCATTGCGAGGGAAATATCGGTTTAGGAGATATTCTCCTTACCTACAGGTAAGCCTTATTATAGGCTTACCTGTAGGTAGGGATGAGCCGAACATACCCGTGTTCGGTTCGCATCAGAACGTTCGAACAGATCGCACGAACATTTAGAACCCCATTGAAGTCTATGGGACTCGAACGTTCGAATTCAAAAACGATAATTTTAAAGACCAATATTCAATTTAATGTTGGAAAACGTCTTTCAGAACCCGGGTCTTGCCCCAGGGAACATGTATCAATGGATTTTTTTTTTTAAACGGGCGTTTTTTCCGAGCAGCCATTTTAATGATGCTTAAAGTGAAAAAAAAAATCCTTTAATATCACACCCGCTGGGTGTCTATAGAAATGTCCCTGCACAACATGAGAGGACTATAAAAAAAAGTAAATAATACTGCTTGCGCACGTGCTGTGTGGCAACAATATGTTGAATATTTTAGCGGTGGTGGGGGGCCATTATTGTTTTGTGAAAGAAACATTTTTGAAAAAAGGACACCCCTCAAACATACTGTAATTGGAGTGCAACAAGGAGCCACGAGCAAAGTATTGCATCAAAAATTGTTATTAGGCGCCCCTGTTAAACAGGGGCAGAAAAATTGTGCCTTGGACACAACACAACACTGCAACCCCTCCAAATAACTCCAATTGGAGCACAACAAAGAGCCACGTGCAAAGTATTGCATCAATAATTGCTATTAGGCGCCCCTGTTAAACAGGGGTTGAAAAATTGTGCCTTGGGCACAACACAACACTGCAACCCCTCCCAATAACTCCAATTGGAGCGCAACAAGGAGCCACGTGCAAAGTATTGCATCAAAAATTGTTATTAGGCGCCCCTGTTAAACGGGCTGAAAAATTGTGCCTTAGGCACTGGTGGCGGAGCCCAGAAACACAACATTTCTTGCTAGCTATCAGCAAGAAAAGTGAGGAGGAGAAGGATATTCCATCAGCAGCATAAGAGGACAGTCACTCAGCATTAGCATACGCAGTCTAAAAGGGATCCGACATTTCAACAAAAAAATATTATTCAGTAACATCAGCATCAGGTGCTTGGTAGCTGGTGTTGATCCAAGCCTTATTCATTTTGATGAAGGTCAGTTGATCAACAGAGTCGGTGGAGAGGCGCACCCTGTGATCGGTAACAAAGCCTCCAGCAGCACTGAATGTGCGTTCTGAAAGAACATTGGATGCAGGGCAAGCCAGTAGCTCAATTGCATACTGTGCAAGCTCTGGCCAGTAATCCATCCTCAAGACCCAGTAAGCCAGAGGATTTTCGGTGGGGAAGCAGTCCAAGTTGGATCTTGCCCCTAGGTATTCCCGGACCATGTAAACCAGACTCTGGCGATGGTTGCTGGAACCGGTCAGACCTTGGGGCTGCGGACTAAAAAACTGTCTGAAGGCATCGGTCAGACGGCCACCTTCTCCACCGCTCCTTCTGTGACTCACCGAAGCCTCAGCAAGACGTTGTCCAGAGCCAGGTTTTGGTAATCCCTCCGGTTCTGGGAACGCATTGCACAGACTCTTCTGCAAGGCCTCCCGCAGAAGTTTCATTTTCTGCTCCCTCTGCGATGGCAACATAAGGTCCGCAACCTTACTCTTGTAACGTGGATCAAGGAGAGTTGCCAGCCAGTAATGATCCGTCTCCTTGATAGCACGTACACGAGGATCCTTAGCGTAGGTTTGCAGAGGCATTCGGGGCACAGTCCTCTGGGTCACTGAGGACGACAGGATCCACAGGCACCTCATCCCAGCCACGTAAAAGTCCACGTGTTCCTTGGGACTGTAAATGATCTCTTGAAGACTGCTGATGCTGAGTGCTAGGCTCCACCTCCATGCTGCTGATACAATCATCCTCCTCCTCCTCCTCCTCTTCCTGTGTGCTAGGTGGGCAAGCAGGCCCACTGAGTTTTCCCTGTCGCAGGGCAGAGAGGAGGTTGGTGCCATTATCGCTGACCACCATTCCAGGCTTCAGCTGGCGTGGCGTCAACCACCTCTGAGCCTGCCCCTGCAGAGCTGAAAGAACCTCTTCCCCAGTGTGGCTCCTGTCTCCCAAGCACACCAGCTCTAGCACCACATGGCATCTCTTGGCCTGCATTCCTGCGTAGCCCCTCTTGTACGCCTACGGAGCACGGCTGGTTCTGAGGAAACATCAGCAAAGGAAGAGCCCACAGAGGAAGATGAAGAGGAGGGGGTGGAGGAGAGAGGTGTGTCACAAGCAGTAGTAGTGTTTTGGAGGCGTGGTGGCGGAACAACCTCCAAAACTACTGTACCTTGCCCTGCGTCCTTCCCAGCTGCCAGCAGAGTCACCCAATGGGCCGTAAAAGACAGGTAACGTCCCTGTCCATGCCTGCTGGACCATGAGTCAGCAGTAAGATGCACCTTACCACTGACTGCCCTGTCCAGCGAGGCATGGACATTGCCTTCCACATGCCGGTAGAGAGCCGGAATCGCCTTCCGTGAGAAAAAGTGGCGTTTTAGTACTTGCTACTGAGGTACTGCACATTCCACAAACCCACGGAAGGGGGCAGAATCTACCAACTGAAAAGGTAGTAGTTGAAGTGCTAGCAATTTCGCTAAGCTAGCATTCAACCGCTGGGCATGTGGATGGCTGGGAGTGTACTTCTTTCGGCGCTGCAGCAGCTGGGGCAGGGAAATTTGTCTGGTACTATCATTAGATTGCCCGCATGTACTACCACTACTAGGTTGTGACACAGCTATTTCTAAAACTTCAGTGCAGGCTTCAGAGAGGACTGGGGGTCTAGTGGGGTTGGAGGTCACAGAAGGGCAAGGGGAGGTCCGCTTTGGTCTTTGGTGTGGGTCTTTCTGGTATGCTTGCCAACGAGTTGCATGGCAGGTCGACATATGTCTTGACAAGCATGTGGTGCCCAAGCAGGTGATGTTTTGGCCACGCAAGATACGCTTGAGACATATGTTGCAAACAGCAAAGGTACGATCTGATGGACATGTTTCAAAAAAGGCCCACACCAAAGAACTTTTGCTGTACCGTTGAGACACCGCAGTGCCATGCGAAGATGTGCCACGTAATGCAGTTGGTGTGCTGCCCTTAAGCTGAACCCTGGAGGGCATCCTGCCTCTTTGGAGATGTGCCTGTGCCTCGTCCTCCTCCTCCTCTCTCCTATCAGGCACCCAGGTAGAGTCAGTGACCTCATAATCCCCTCCCTCCTCATCATCACTGTCGAAAACCTGGCAGTATGCTCCAGCTGGGGGAACATCACTCCCAGATTGCTGTCCCTCTCGGCCACCCCCTCTCCCTGAGCTCACATCAATGCCTTCCTCTATCTGTGTTCCGTCATTTGAGTCTTCAAAACGCTGCGCATCTTTCTGCAGCATGTACCCAACACTTTGTTGAAACAGTTCAGGGGACTCCTCAGGAGGACATGGTGGGACTAGGTAAGGATTGTGTGAAGCCATTGTGCAGAGGGAAGAGGACGCCTTGGCAGCTGCTTTGCCAGACAAACTTAGATCAGTCTGTGTAAGAGAGGAGGATGAGGACGGCTTGGTCATCCACTCTACTAATTGCTCTGCATGTTGAGGATCAACACGACCAGCTCCCAAAAAGAAGGACGAGCAGCCACGTGCTGAAGGGGATGCACCACATCCACCACCAGCATTACCTCTAGATGCAGAGCCTGCTTGCCCTCCTGCCTCTCTGTCTCTCTTTGTTGTCCTTTCAGACATATTTATGCGTTCAGGTGCTATGTAACAGCACAAGCGCAGTGACACCAACTGCGTTTATGTGGTATTAAACAGCACACGCGCAGTGACAACAACTGCGTTCAGGTACTATGTAACAGCAAACGTGCAGTGACACCAAATGCGTTCAGGTGGTATGTAACAGCAAATGTGCAGTGTCACCAAATGCGTTCAGGTGGTATGTAACAGCAAACGTGCAGTGACACCAACTGCTTTCAGGTGGTGTGTAACAGCACAAGTGCAGTGACACCAAATGTGTTCAGGTGGTATGTAACAGCACAAGCGCGGTGACACCAAATGCGTTCAGGTGGTATGTAACAACACACGTGCAGTGACACCAACTGCGCTCAGGTGGTATGTAACAGCAAACGTGCAGTGACACTAACTGCGCTCAGGTGGTATGTAACAGCAAACATGCAGTGACACCAACTGCGTTCAGGTTCTATGTAACAGCACAAGCGCAGTGACACCAACTGTGTTTAGGTGGTATGTAACAGCACACGTGCAGTGACACCAAATGCGCTCAGGTGGTATGTAACAGCAAAGGTGCAGTAACACCAAATGCGCTCAGGTGGTATGTAACAGCAAACGTGCAGTGACACTAACTGCGCTCAGGTGGTATGTAACAGCACAAGCGCAGTGACACCAACTGCGTTCAGGTGGTATGTAACAGCAAACGTGCAGTGACAACAACTGCGCTCAGGTGGTATGTAACAGCACAAGCGCAGTGACACCAACTGCGTTCAGGTGGTATGTAACAGCAAACGTGCAGTGACACTAACTGCGCTCAGGTGGTATGTAACAGCACAAGCGCAGTGACACCAACTGCGCTCAGGTGGTATGTAACAGCAAACGTGCAGTGACAACAACTGTGCTCAGGTGGTATGTAACAGCACAAGCGCAGTGACACCAACTGCGTTCAGGTGGTATGTAACAGCGAACGTGCAGTGACACTAACTGCGCTCAGGTGGTATGTAACAGCAAACGTGCAGTGACACCAACTGCGTTCAGGTGCTATGTAACAGCACAAGCGCAGTGACTCCAAATGCGTTCAGGTTGTATGTAAAAGCACAAGCGCAGTGACACCAAATGAGTTCAGGTGGTATGTAACAGCACACGTGCATTGACGCCAACTGCACTCAGGTGGTATGTAACAGCAAACGTGCAGTGACACCAAATGCGCTCAGGTGGTATGTAACAGCACATGTGCAGTGACACCAACTGCGCTCAGGTGGTATGTAACAGCAAACGTGCAGTGACACCAACTGCGTTCAGGTGCTATGTAACAGCACAAGCGCAGTGACACCAACTGCGTTCAGGTGGTATTTAACAGCACATGTGCAGTGACACCAAATGTGCTCAGGTGGTATGTAACAGCAAATGTGCAGTGACACCAACTGCGCTCAGGTGGTATGTAACAGCAAACGTGCAGTGACACCAACTGCATTCAGGTGCTATGTAACAGCACAAGCGCAGTGACACCAACTGTGTTCAGGTGGTATGTAACAGCACAAGCGCATTGACACCAACTGCGTTCAGGTGGTATGTAACAGCACACGTGCAGTGACACCAAATGCGCTCAGGTGGTATGTAACAGAAAACGTGCAGTGACACTAACTGCGCTCAGGTGCTATGTAACAGCACAAGAGCAGTGACACTAAATGCGTTCAGGTGGTATGTAACAGCACACACACAGTGACACCAACTGCGTTCAGGTGGTATGCAACAGCACACGTGCAGTGACACCAAATGCGCTCAGGTGGTATGTAACAGCAAATGTGCAGTGACACGAACTGCGCTCAGGTGGTATGTAACAGCAAATGTGCAGTGACACCAACTGCGTTCAGGTGCTATGTAACAGCACAAGCGCAGTGACACCAAATGTGTTCAGGTGGTATGTCACAGCACAAGCGCAGTGACACCAAATGAGTTCAGGTGGTATGTAACAGTACACGTGCATTGACACCAACTGTGCTCAGGTGGTATGTAACAGCAAACGTGCAGTGACACCAAATGCGCTCAGGTGGTATGTAACAGCACATGTGCAGTGACACCAACTGCGCTCAGGTGGTATGTAACAGCAAACGTGCAGTGACACCAACTGCGTTCAGGTGCTATGTAACAGCACAAGCGCAGTGACACCAACTGCGTTCAGGTGGTATTTAACAGCACATGTGCAGTGACACCAAATGTGCTCAGGTGGTATGTAACAGCAAATGTGCAGTGACACCAACTGCGCTCAGGTGGTATGTAACAGCAAACGTGCAGTGACACCAACTGCATTCAGGTGCTATGTAACAGCACAAGCGCAGTGACACCAACTGCGTTCAGGTGGTATGTAACAGCACAAGCGCATTGACACCAACTGCGTTCAGGTGGTATGTAACAGCACACGTGCAGTGACACCAAATGCGCTCAGGTGGTATGTAACAGAAAACGTGCAGTGACACTAACTGCGCTCAGGTGCTATGTAACAGCACAAGAGCAGTGACACTAAATGCGTTCAGGTGGTATGTAACAGCACACACACAGTGACACCAACTGCGTTCAGGTGGTATGCAACAGCACACGTGCAGTGACACCAAATGCGCTCAGGTGGTATGTAACAGCAAACGTGCAGTGACACGAACTGCGCTCAGGTGGTATGTAACAGCAAATGTGCAGTGACACCAACTGCGTTCAGGTGCTATGTAACAGCACAAGCGCAGTGACACCAAATGTGTTCAGGTGGTATGTCACAGCACAAGCGCAGTGACACCAAATGAGTTCAGGTGGTATGTAACAGTACACGTGCATTGACACCAACTGTGCTCAGGTGGTATGTAACAGCAAACGTGCAGTGACACCAAATGCGCTCAGGTGGTATGTAACAGCAAATGTGCAGTGACACCAACTGCACTCAGGTGGTATGTAACAGCAAACGTGCAGTGACACCAACTGCGTTCAGGTGCTATGTAACAGCACAAGCGCAGTGACACCAACTGCATTCAGGTGGTATGTAACAGCACACGTGCAGTGACACCAAATGTGCTCAGGTGGTATGTAACAGCAAATGTGCAGTGACACCAACTGCGCTTAGGTTGTATGTAACAGCAAACGTGCAGTGACACCAACTGCATTCAGGTGGTATGTAACAGCAAACGTGCAGTGACACCAACTGTGTTCAGGTGCTATGTAACAGCACAAGTGCAGTGACACCAACTGCGTTCAGGTGTAATGTAACAGCACACGTGCAGTGACACCAAATGTGTTCAGGTGGTATGTAACAGCACAAGCGCGGTGACACCAAATGCGTTCAGGTGGTATGTAACAACACACGTGCAGTGACACCAACTGCGCTCAGGTGGTATGTAACAGCAAACGTGCATTGACACTAACTGCGCTCAGGTGGTATGTAACAGCAAACATGCAGTGACACCAACTGCGTTCAGGTTCTATGTAACAGCACAAGCGCAGTGACACCAACTGTGTTTAGGTGGTATGTAACAGCACACGTGCAGTGACACCAAATGCGCTCAGGTGGTATGTAACGGCAAAGGTGCAGTGACACCAAATGCGCTCAGGTGGTATGTAACAGCAAACGTGCAGTGACACTAACTGCGCTCAGGTGGTATGTAACAGCACAAGCGCAGTGACACCAACTGCGTTCAGGTGGTATGTAACAGCAAACGTGCAGTGACAACAACTGCGCTCAGGTGGTATGTAACAGCACAAGCGCAGTGACACCAACTGCGTTCAGGTGGTATGTAACAGCAAACGTGCAGTGACACTAACTGCGCTCAGGTGGTATGTAACAGCACAAGCGCAGTGACACCAACTGCGTTCAGGTGGTATGTAACAGCAAACGTGCAGTGACAACAACTGTGCTCAGGTGGTATGTAACAGCACAAGCGCAGTGACACCAACTGCATTCAGGTGGTATGTAACAGCGAACATGCAGTGACACTAACTGCGCTCAGGTGTTATGTAACAGCAAACGTGCAGTGACACCAACTGCGTTCAGGTGCTATGTAACAGCACAAGCGCAGTGACTCCAAATGCGTTCAGGTTGTATGTAAAAGCACAAGCGCAGTGACACCAAATGAGTTCAGGTGGTATGTAACAGCACACGTGCATTGACGCCAACTGCACTCAGGTGGTATGTAACAGCAAACGTGCAGTGACACCAAATGCGCTCAGGTGGTATGTAACAGCACATGTGCAGTGACACCAACTGCGCTCAGGTGGTATGTAACAGCAAACGTGCAGTGACACCAACTGCGTTCAGGTGCTATGTAACAGCACAAGCGCAGTGACACCAACTGCGTTCAGGTGGTATTTAACAGCACATGTGCAGTGACACCAAATGTGCTCAGGTGGTATGTAACAGCAAATGTGCAGTGACACCAACTGCGCTCAGGTGGTATGTAACAGCAAACATGCACTGACACCAACTGCATTCAGGTGCTATGTAACAGCACAAGCGCAGTGACACCAACTGCGTTCAGGTGGTATGTAACAGCACAAGCGCATTGACACCAACTGCGTTCAGGTGGTATGTAACAGCACACGTGCAGTGACACCAAATGCGCTCAGGTGGTATGTAACAGAAAACGTGCAGTGACACTAACTGCGCTCAGGTGCTATGTAACAGCACAAGAGCAGTGACACTAAATGCGTTCAGGTGGTATGTAACAGCACACACACAGTGACACCAACTGCGTTCAGGTGGTATGCAACAGCACATGTGCAGTGACACCAAATGTGCTCAGGTGGTATGTAACAGCAAACGTGCAGTGACACGAACTGCGCTCAGGTGGTATGTAACAGCAAATGTGCAGTGACACCAACTGCGTTCAGGTGCTATGTAACAGCACAAGCGCAGTGACACCAAATGTGTTCAGGTGGTATGTCACAGCACAAGCGCAGTGACACCAAATGAGTTCAGGTGGTATGTAACAGTACACGTGCATTGACACCAAATGCGCTCAGGTGGTATGTAACAGCAAACGTGCAGTGACACGAACTGCGCTCAGGTGGTATGTAACAGCAAATGTGCAGTGACACCAACTGCGTTCAGGTGCTATGTAACAGCACAAGCGCAGTGACACCAAATGTGTTCAGGTGGTATGTCACAGCACAAGCGCAGTGACACCAAATGAGTTCAGGTGGTATGTAACAGTACACGTGCATTGACACCAACTGTGCTCAGGTGGTATGTAACAGCAAACGTGCAGTGACACCAAATGCGCTCAGGTGGTATGTAACAGCAAATGTGCAGTGACACCAACTGCACTCAGGTGGTATGTAACAGCAAACGTGCAGTGACACCAACTGCGTTCAGGTGCTATGTAACAGCACAAGCGCAGTGACACCAACTGCATTCAGGTGGTATGTAACAGCACACGTGCAGTGACACCAAATGTGCTCAGGTGGTATGTAACAGCAAATGTGCAGTGACACCAACTGCGCTTAGGTTGTATGTAACAGCAAACGTGCAGTGACACCAACTGCATTCAGGTGGTATGTAACAGCAAACGTGCAGTGACACCAACTGTGTTCAGGTGCTATGTAACAGCACAAGTGCAGTGACACCAACTGCGTTCAGGTGTAATGTAACAGCACACGTGCAGTGACACCAAATGCGCTCAGGTGGTATGTAACAGCAAACATGCAGTGACACCAACTGCGTTCAGGTGCTATGTAACAGCACAAGCGCAGTGACACAAACTGCGTTCAGGTGGTATGTAACAGCACACGTGCAGTGACACCAACTGCGTTGAGGTTGTATGCAACAGCACACGTGTAGTGACACCAAATGCGCTCAGGTGGTATGTAACAGCAAACGTGCAGTGACACTAACTGCGCTCAGGTGGTATGTAACAGCAAACATGCAGTGACACCAACTGCGTTTAGGTGCTATGTAACAGCACAAGCGCAGTGACACCAAATGTGTTCAGGTGGTATGTAACAGCACAAGCGCAGTGACACCAAATGAGTTCAGGTGGTATGTAACAGCACACGTGCAGTGACACCAACTGTGCTCAGGTGGAATGTAACAGCAAACGTGCAGTGACACCAAATGCGCTCAGGTGGTATGTAACAGCAAACGTGCAGTGACACCAACTGCGCTCAGGTGGTATGTAACAGCAAACGTGCAGTGACACCAACTGTGTTCAGGTGCTATGTAACAGCACAAGTGCAGTGACACCAACTGCGTTCAGGTGTAATGTAACAGCACACGTGCAGTGACACCAAATGCGCTCAGGTGGTATGTAACAGCAAACATGCAGTGACACCAACTGCGTTCAGGTGCTATGTAACAGCACAAGCGCAGTGACACCAAATGCGTTCAGGTGGTATGTAACAGCACAAGCGCAGTGACACCAAATGAGTTGAGGTGGTATGTAACAGCACACGTGCAGTGACACCAACTGTGCTAAGGTGGTATGTAACAGCAAACGTGCAGTGACACCAAATGCGCTCAGGTGGTATGTAACAGCAAACGTGCAGTGACACCAACTGCGCTCAGGTGGTATGTAACAGCAAACGTGCAGTGACACCAACTGTGTTCAGGTGCTATGTAACAGCACAAGCACAGTAACACCAACTGCGTTCAGGTGTAATGTAACGGCACTTGGCAGTGACACCAAATGCACTCAGGTGGTATGTAACAGCAAATGTGCAGTGACACCAACTGCGCTCAGGTGGTATGTAACAGCAAATGTGCAGTGACACCAACTGCGTTCAGGTGCTATGTAACAGCACACGCGCAGTGAGACCAACTGCGTTCAGGTGCTATGTAATAGCACACACGCAGTGACACCAACTGGGTTTAGGTGGTATTATCAGCACACGCACAGTCAGAGCGACTGCGTTTCTGTGCAATTCAATAGCCCACTTGCATTAACAGCAACTGCGTTTCTGTGCAAATAAATAGCACACTTGTAGTAACAGGTAATGCGTCTATGTGCAATTAACTAGCACACGTTGACTAACACGGAGTACTATGTTTAAGGTAAACCCTAATGCAGGCAATACAACACGTTAGAGCACTGCATCAAGCACAATCTCCTGCCTGACAGATACTAATAGCAGATCTAGCTAAGCTATACAGTTTATAAATATATTGACAACTCCTAGGGATGTGAATATATTCTCTACAAACTGTAAATTTAACTATACTGACTACTAGCCTCCCTGCTCTATCTATCTATCTATCTATCTATCTATCTATCTATCTATCTATCTATCTATCTATCTGAAAAGACACTGGGGTAGATTCACATAGATCAGCGGATCTTTAGATCCACGTGATCTATCTTATTTACGATCCGCCAGCACCAGTTTTTGAGGCAAGTGCTGTATTCAGAAAGCACTTGCCTTGTAAGTTGCCCTGGCGGATCGTAAATCCCCCGGCGGAATTCAAATTCCGCGGCGAGGGGGAGTTTACTATTTAAATCAGGCGCGTCCCCGCGCTGATCGTACTGCGAATGCGCCGCCGGCTAAATTTCCCAGCGTGCATTGCTCCAAGGACGTCATTGGTTTCGACGTTAACGCAATTTACGTATGGCCGTATTCGCGAATGACTTACGTAAACGACGTAAAAAATTAAAAACTCGACGCGGGAACGACGGCCATACTTAACATAGGATACTCCGCACTTACCCCTCATATAGCAGGGGTAACTATCCGCCGGAAAAAGCCGAACGCAAACGACGTAAAAAAAAAGCGACGGCCGGGCGATCGTTTCTGAATCGGCGGTTCTCCCCATTTGCATATTTGTCGCGTATAATAACGGAAGCGCCACCTAGCGGCCGGCGGGAGATTGCATCCTAAGATCCGACGGTGTAAGTCACTTACACCTGTCGGCTCTAAGGGAGATCTATGCAGAACCTGATTTGAGGAATCAGCCGCATAGATCCGAGCATCGGATCTCAGAGATACGACGGTGTATCAGTAGATACACCGTCGTATCTCTATGTGAATCTACCCCACTGTGTCTCTATCTATCTATCTCTCTCTAACTCACTGTCTGTCTAACTTGACTGTAAGGCAAGCCGGAACACACTACAAGAGGATGCCCGGGAGGCGGCCTTTTATAGTGTGGGGCATGTGCTAAAGCCCTGAGCCCTAATTGGCCAAAGCACCCAGGCTTTGGCCAATTAGGTCTCTTAGTTTTTTTAGGCGCTGTGATTGGCCAAGCATGCGGGGTCATGGTGCATGCTTGGCCAATCATCAGCGCGCAACGCCGCAGTGAATTATGGGCCATTGCGTGTCATTAGAATTTGGCGTGAACGACCCGTTTTGTTCGTTTTCGCAGAACGATCGAACGGGCAATGTTCGATGCGAACATGTGTTCACATTGAACACGAAGCTCATCCCTACCTGTAGGTAAAAGTAAAAAAAGTGGGTTTACAACCACTTTAATTTAAGATAACTGGTGCAAATTTTTTTTTATATTAGCCACATGCTTTGCATCACTTGAAAGAGAGAACCTATTTTGCTGTTCGATGCAACATTTTTTATTTTTTTTCAAATTTTTATACATCTGCACCATTTGGAGCAAAGAATAGTCAAGTGCTTGCAGGGCTGTGCTGGCCCACATTTACCTTGTACCATACATTGCTGGTGAATGAACAGAACCTTTCTTTCAGATGAAATTCATACAAGTAACTTTATAACTAGAATGAACAACCCTACAAATTCTAACTTTACCTTATCCACATGTACACGTGTGTAGACTGCCAATTTTAGTTTTTGTTGTATTCTTTTTTTTTTTTATTACTGAAGTGTTAATATTTGACTTTGTCTGTTACAAAAGCATTCCGTGTTTACTAATGTCAGCCTTTTGTAATGCATTAATTATCAAGTAAAGTCACTTATTAGTGTTTTATTTCTCCCAAAATTATGTATGTCTCTTAGATCATAATTCTTATTCAGACACCATGCAATGGGGTAAATAAAGAATCAATTTTAAACCTAGAAATATAGCAACGTAGGAACTGCTCCAAGAACTGGTTAGTTCATTCTGCGGCCCCATTAGACTGTGGATGATACGCAGAGGAGAAATCAAGTTGAATTCCCAACTGTGCACAAAAGACTCACAAGAACCAGGACACAAACTGACTACCCCCGTCTGAGACAATCACCTTGGGTAGCCCATGTAAGCAAAAGATCTCCCGAGCAAAAATGGAGGGCAGTTCTTTAGATGTGGGCAACTTCTTAAGTGAAATACAATGAGACATTTTCGAGAATCGTCAACAACCATAAGAATAACTGTGTTGCCCTGGTAGTTGGGTAACTCCACAATTAAATCCATAGACAGGTGGGTCCAAGGCCTCTCTCCATTGGGTATGGGTTGTAGGAGACTGGAAGGTGCTGTGGAGTCTTACTCTGGAGCACACATGGAACAGGCGGCTACATCATCACGTAGACTAGGCCACCAGAATTGTTGCGAAATGGCCCAAAAGAGTCGATTTTTCCTAGGGTGACCAGCAGCCTTAGGAAAATGGTAAGTCTGGAGCACGGCAGTACGAAGACTCTCAGGAACAAAGCAGCGGTCACAAGGCTTCTTAGGAGTAGCATGGACCCACAGCAACAAGAATTTTGTCACCCAAAGGAGAAGTGAGACTGGTGCGGATCTAGCCAGAATACGATCAGGAGGAATCACAGGAACCGGAACTGACTACATCTTGGAAGTGGAAGAAAATTGTCGCAACAAAGTGTCAGCCCTTACATTCTTAGTACGGCTAAGAATGCGACAATGTGATTGAAACTTGACAAGAAAAGAGCCCATCACGCCCTTCTGGGATTCTTATGGTCAGTTAGAATGAGAACCGGCACAGTGGTACCTTCTAGTAGATGTCTCCATTCTTTCAAGGCTAAAATGATCACTAACATCTCTCTGTCCCCAATCTCGTAATTGCATTCCGCAGGTGACAATTTCTTGGAAAAGTAGCCACAAAGATGCATAGCGCTCTCAGAGGTAGGACGTTGAGACAGAAGGGCGCCAACTCCAGTCTCAGAAGCATCAACCTCAAGGATAATGGGTAACATATGATCAAGATGTGCCAACACAGGAGCAGAAACAAAGGCAGCCCTGAGACTCTCAAAGGCCTAATGGCCTCGTACACACGACCAGTTTTCCCATCAGGAAAACTGCTATGACAGATTTTGACAGCTTTTGACAGCAACTGGCCGTGTGTATGCTCCATGGCAGTTTAAACGACAGGAAAACCACCGGGATTCCTGGTGGTTTTTAAGCCGGTGCATTGCCATGAAATGAGATTTGCCATGGAATGAGATGGTCCGCCTCCATCACATTCTATTGGCTCACTCATGTCACGTGACATATTTAAACTTCAAGTATTGACGCAAACATCAGTCACAGCTAGGCTATCATAGGGAGAGGATTTCCTCTCCCTGTGATAGCCTGATAGCGCTGTCAGCAGCGTGCCTCCCGCCAGCACTAAGTACACCCCGCGCCCGCAGCTCTACTCCCCGCACCCCACGCCCGCAGCTCTTCCCCGTCCCCCGCACCCGCAGCTCTACTCCCCCGTTAAGGCTCAGGGAACGGGGCGAGTCTACGCTATTAGCGTAGACCTAGCGTAGGCTACGTTAGTAGCGTAAACCTGCGCATGCGCAGTATTTACAACACCAGCTAATAGCGTAGACTCGCCCCGTTCCCTGAGCCTTAACGGGGGAGTAGAGCTGCGGGCGCGGGGGACTGGGAAGAGCTGCGGGCGCGGGGAGTAGAGCTGCGGGCGCAGGGTGTACTTAGCGCTGGTGGGAGGCACGCTGCTGACAGCGCTATCGGGCTATCACAGGGAGAGGAGATCCTCTCCCTATGATAGCCTAGCTGTGACTGATGTTTGCGTCAATAATTGACGTTTAAATATGTCACGTGACATGAGTGAGCCAATAGAATGTGATGGCAAATCTCATTTCATGGCAATGCACCGGCAGTTTTTCTATGGGGAAAGCCTGCGGTGGAGCATACACACGGCCGGGTTTACCAAAAATCTCATGGCAGTTTTCCTGCCAGGAAAATCGGTCGTCTGTAGGAGAAAAAAGCTACCGGGCAGGTTCTTGGTTTTCCCCTTGGTTTTCCCAGCGGACTTTTTACCACCAGAAAAACCAATCATGTGTACGGGGCAAAACCGTCCTTTCTGGTCATATCAGTCAAGGGCTTGACCAGAGATGAAAAGTTCAGAATAAACTTCCGAAAATAATTGGCAAAGCCAAGAAAACGTTGCAGAAGATGTAACCCCATGGGTCGGGGGCACTGTAAGACTGCTGAAAGTTTTTCTGGGTCCATCGAAAAACCAGCAGTGGAAACTACATAAGCCAGGGAATTTAACCTGTTCACGATGGAACTTGTACTTCTCAAATTCACAATAGAGATTGTTCTCTCTTAGTTTCTGAAGAAACACGACAGACATTTGTGTGGTGGCTCTCTAGGGACTTGGAAAATATGAGGAAATCATCAAGTTAAACCACCACACATAACTGCAACAAATCTCGGAGGACATCGTTAAATTCCTGGAAGACTGCCGGAGCCAAATGGCGATATGAGGTACTCATAATGGCCTGTTCTGGTTTTAAAAGCAGTCTTCCATTTGTCGCCTTCCTTATTCCTCACGAGATTGTATGCCTCTCTTAAATCAAGCTTCATAAAGGAGGATGAGGGCTGAGGGCGGGAGCGGCTGCTAGTCCCGAGTGCCCGCGAATCCCCTGAGCTATGGAGGAGTTTGGTTCTCGGTGACCACCTCGCCGACCTTACTGACCTGACCTTACTGTGTAGTTAGAAGGAGATACATCCGCTGCTGCATGTGGCTGAGATTCCTCGCTCATACCTGTCTCCCCGTCTCCCATCTCCTGTCTCCCTAGCGTGACGAAGGAGTGATGATTTGGCAGGGACCATGCATCGGAGTAACCATACACCCGTACGACAGTGCACTAGAGTGGCAGGGGGAGATGTAATTGCGGATGGGACTTCTCGAACCATACTGCCACGACCGCAATCCCAGCCACCGATTCACTCGATACTAACCCGCAAAACCTATTCATCCACTTCATCCACTCACCCACCCATCCACTTACAGATATCTCTTAACTGCTTTCCTCACCGCACGCCACACATACCACGATAGGAGACTGCAAGACCCAACACAGCTACCATCGGATTCCAGGGTACCGTGAGTAATTGTGTACCGCGAACCACAGGTACTGCTTCCCATGTTTGTGAGTAGCAGGGGGCAGTAGAAGAGGGAATAGCGAGCACAATATTTTCTTTTGGTGTACAAATTATCTCAAGATGTTTAAGATGCCTTTCTTAAGATATTTTTAATGCCTGAATCCCTGAAGCTACTGCGCTGAGTAGCATGATGATTGGCGCCAGGTGACAGAAGTCTTAAGATTGAAGCTCAAAATTTGAAACTCACGAAGAAAGAAAAAGGAAAAAAAAATAATGTAACTTTATCCATTTGCTCTAGAAGTTGTTTGTTTATATTCAAATTTCATAAATTCCACGCTAGGCCTGCTGAAAACCCAGCGGAGTGTGGAGAGTGGGGGAGTGAAATATGTGGAGGAGCAGTATCCACGACATCTGCACGGGCGTATATTAGGAAGCCCCTGTCCCCTTGTCTAACTCTCTTCTCGAGGGGGTGAATGCGCACATGGTGGTCCCAATATTAAAGACCTCCTACAAGTACATTATATACATTATGCATTTTTTTTTTAAATAATAGTATCGGAAGCTTCTGAAGGACGATATATTAATCTCGAATCAGCATAAAGGTTAAACCAAGTCTTTTCCACATCTAAATTCTGAGATAATCAAATTGAGTCATAATCTGAACTAAGCGACTAAAATACACTCTAGAGCTGATTACTCTCTTTATTTGAAAAAAAAAAAAAAAAGGGGAGATAAAATCCTGGTATACTGCCGAATTTCAGCTGAACAAGATATCCCTGTGCTATTTGGCATTAAAACAAACAAGCGGTCATATAGAAATCGCAGGAAGTTTTAAAAATGTATAGACCACAATCATAGATCACATATATCTTACAGGTGACCCAAATAACATCTGAAATACTTGACGCGATACCCACACGTTCTAAATAAGTTTGGAAGAGAGCCTCATTTTTTTTTTGGGAAGCACCATCTCCTCTATACTAATTTTAAATATATTGGACTGTGAAAACCAGGGAATCAATTGAAGTTCTACTGAGTCCAGGAAAATACGAGAGCTGATAATATGCTCGAATAGCACACGGTTCCTCAAAACTCAATATTTAAATTACAAAACTTTCAGTGATCTGGAAATCGAATATTTGCCGAATCGGCGCTCAGGGAGAAACACGGCAGAACAAGGCTTAACAAGGATGAGGGGAAGGCCGACAAGAGGCGCTACAGCAAATCCACCAAAAATAACTGCTAGCCTGAGTACAATTCAAAATGGGAGACCAATAGTCCCCAAGACAAGGGAGGGATGGGGAGGGGGGTAGGTTTTGGGGAGGGGCGAAGCGGGACGACCTCTAAGAAAATAATTTAAAAAAATGTAGCTAGAGAAAGTTACCTCACTAAATAGGATGTCTAAAATCAAAACCATATCATATAATGTACGCGGAATGAATGCGCCCATAAAAAAGGCAAATATAATACGAGAACTACGTTTCTTACAAGCAGATGTTATCCTGCTACAGGAAACTCATTTGAGTACGAGTGCAAATTGGAGATTCGTCTCAGATGAGTTTCCCTTGTGGTTTTATGCAGACCCCCCTATTTCCCGTGCCAAAGAAGTGGCCATAGGGTTCGCCAGGGGCGTCCGGTTCACCTTGGGGGAAGTGAGAGCAGACCCAGAGGGCCGTTTCCTCTTTCTATGGGGGAACCTGAATGGTACGGAGATCTCACTGGCGAACGTATATGGACCAAACAAAAAGTCTGCTCAATACTTAACAGGAATTACCGAGGAGTTTATGAATTTTAGGATGGAGGGGCGATTATAGAGGGAGATTTTAACTTATGTATCGATCCTAGTTTAGACAGTACGTCGCACGCACAGGGCATCGGAGTGGGTCAGAGGAATAAATTAAAAAGGAAGATGTATCAACACCAACTAGTAGACGTATGGAGATCCCAACATTTAAGACAAAGAGACTACACATACCTGTCCCCTGTGCATGGGACATACACAAGAATTGATTATTTTATGGTAGAACATAGGTTACTGGATTCAGTGGAGGATACAAAGATTGGAATTACAACCTTTTCTGACCATGCACCAATCATACTCCAGCTAAAAATAGGCGAGCGAGAAAACAGGAAAAATAACTGGAGGCTGAACGAAGAACAATTATTAGATAAAGAGATAGAGAAGAAACTAAGGAAGGAATTAGAACAGTTTTTTTAATATAAAATAGAACAGAAGGAATGTCAGAGGCGACAGTTTGGGAAACCCACAAGGTTTTTATCAGGGGTATTCTGATTAAAGAGGGAGCTAAAAAAAAATAAAAAAAATAAGGAGAAAAAAATAAAAAGACGGGTGAGAGAGTGGCGCTACTGAATCTTAATATTAGAAGAGAAGAAATGAGAGATCTAATTGAACAGGAATCCCAAACACCTTTAACCACTTAAGACCCGGACCAAAATGCTGCTAAAGGACCTTGCACCTTTTTACGATTCGGCACTGCATCGTTTTAACTGACAATTGCGCGGTCGTGCGACGTGGCTCCCAAACAAAATTGGCGTCCTTTTTTTCCCACAAATAGAGCTTTCTTTTGGTGGTATTTGATCACCTCTGCGGTTCTTATTTTTTGCGCTATAAACAAAAATAAAGCAACAATTTTGAAAATAATGCAATATTTTTTACTTTTTGCTATAATAAATATCCCCCCAAAATATATAGATTTTTTTTCCTCAGTTTAGGCCGATACGTATTCTTCTACCTATTTTTGGTAAAAAAAATCGCAATAAGCTTTTATCGACTCCGTTGCTCTCCTTTTCGCACCCTGTGCCTGAAATTTATAGCGTTTACAAAATAAGGGATAGTTTTATTGCATTTTTATTATTTTTTTTTTTACTACTAATAGCGGCCGTGCACCTGCTGTTGTCTTGTCTCTAACCCGGCTTGTCTCACCAGCATCAGCTATCCAGTTCCTGTGAGCCTTCCAGAAACGCTGTCTCCTGCACCGTCTGTCTGCGAGACTCTCAACCCGGCCGCTCTGCTGTCATCACCAGGCACTCTTTTCTCGCTGCGCTCCCGGGCTTGCTGTTCCCACTCCAGCAGTCCCCGAACCCGGGCGAACTCCTTCCTGCACACCAGGCTCTATCTACAAGGTACGTTCGAGTACGTAACAGCATCAGACAGCCATGTCAGAGCCTGCGGGAATAGCCCCTGCCATAGAAGAAATCTGCAAACACCTGGCGTCTCTCACAGAAGCCGTAAAGAACCTCCAGGAAGGCTACGTGAGACTAGAAGGGCAAGTACACAGTCTGGCCACCCCCAGCGACCCAGCTGCTCCTTCCACCGCCAGGTCTGCATCTGCCGCCTCTGCTCCATCGGTGGTAATTCTCCCGCCTGAACCAAGAGTTCCAGTGTCAGAGCGATTCGCGGTCGACCATGCCAAATTCCGGGCCTTTCATAACGCCTGCGAGCTCTATTTCGCCTTGCAACCCCGGACCTTTTCCCTGGAAGCTACCAAAGTGGGATTTGTAATCTCCCTATTACAAGGCGAACCCCAGACCTGGGCCCATCGGCTGCTTGAAGAGAATGGTGACCAGACACGGACCCTGTCCGCCTTCCTTGAGACCATGGCTCAGCTGTATGATGACCCCCAACGAGCCGCCACCGCAGAGTCTGCCCTACTCGCACTCCAGCAAGGCCGCAGAGCAGCTGAGGACTATATGTCACAGACTTTAGGCGCTGGAGCGCAGACACCCATTGGAACGATGCAGCCCTGCGACATCAGTTCCGCTTGGGCCTTTCCGAAAGCCTGAAAGATGAATTTGCTCGAGTGGGGGTACCTGAGACTCTCGAGGATCTAATTACCAAGGCCATCCAGATCGACCGTAGGCTTCGTGAACGCCGGGCCGAGCGTTCTTCTCAGCCAAACCGTCCTGCCTGGATGACCGCAAGAGTACCAATGCCGGCCTCTCGTTACCTGCCTCCCACCGGCCCTAATCCCTCCGGCACCAACCTGGATCCACCTGAACCCATGCAACTCGGCCTCATGCGACCAACATTACCACCTGAAGAGCGGGCACGCCGTCTCCAACTTAACCTTTGCATGTACTGCCGAGGAACTGGCCACTACGTGCGCAACTGCCCCGTTAAGACACGTAAGTGCCTTTTCTCAGCTCCTGTCAACTTCTCAGCCTTGTCGGCCAATGTAACCCACCTTGCTCTACCTTTCTCGTTACAGTGCCAGGGAAGGACTATTCCGGTCAACGCTATCCTTGACTCCGGCGCATGTAGCTGCTTCATCGATGCCGCCTTTGTCAACTTGCACAGCATCCCCTTACGAAGAAAGACCCATGGACTCTCTGTTTTCCTGGCCGACGGCTCCCGCATCAGTTCAGGACAGGTAACCCAAGAGACTCTTCCTCTGCCCGCTTTAATCGCCCCTCAACACAAGGAACTGTTGATCTTAGACGTGATTTCCTCCCCGCTGTTCCCGGTGATCCTAGGCCTGCCCTGGCTCCAGGCCCACAACCCTCTGATTAACTGGGTATCTGGAGAAGTGTCTTTTCAGTCCCCCTACTGTCAGCAGAACTGTATACCCGGGCCCTCTAGCTCACCTTCTACCTTACTATGCATGGACTCTGACCCAAGCCTGCTTCAATGCATCCCTGAAACTTACCACGATTTCCTGGATGTTTTCAGTAAACGGGGAGCCTATTCCCTTCCGCCCCATTGCCTTATGACTGCCCGATCAAACTCCTTCCAGGGGCCGAAATTCCCTTTGGGCGTATTTTCCCACTATCGGAAAAGGAACAGGAAGCCCTAAAAATATACATTGACGAGAATTTGGGCAAGGGGTTCATCCGGCCCTCTACCTCTCCAGCAGGCGCCGGAATATTTTTTGTCACCAAGAAGGACCAGTTCCTTCGTCCTTGTGTGGATTATCGTGAGCTGAATAACATCACGGTGAAAAACCGATACCCACTCCCCCTGGTACCCGAACTCTTCCAAAAGCTGAGGTCGGCCATCGTTTTCACAAAGTTGGACCTGAGAGGAGCCTACAACCTGGTCCGTATTCGGGAGGGGGATGAGTGGAAGACAGCTTTTCGTACCCGATTCGGTCATTACGAATACCTAGTCATGCCCTTCGGACTATGTAATGCACCCGCCACTTTTCAGCACTTCATTTTCAACATGTTCAGAGACTTCCTGGACATCTTTGTGATTGTCTACCTTGATGACATTTTAGTATTTTCCGGATCACTAGATAAACATCGGGAACATGTTCGTAAAGTCCTCAACCGGCTCCGTCTATACAGATTGTATGCCAAGGCGGAGAAATGCGAATTTGAGCAACGGACCATCCAGTTCCTGGGTCTGGTAATCTCCCCTACAGGCATCAAGATGGACCCTCAGAAGGTGTCCGCTATACTCGACTGGCCAGTACCCCTGGACAAAAAGGGAGTACAACGCTTCGTAGGATTTGCGAACTTCTATAGAAGGTTTATCAGGGGGTTTTCTGCAATAATTTCCCCCATCACACAACTAACCAGACAAAACCTATGTTTTCACTGGAACCCGGAAGCCCAAAAGGCCTTTGGCCGACTCAAGAAGCTCTTCACCTCAGCCCCGATCCTCAGCCACCCTGATCCAGCACTACCTTATATCCTCAAAGTAGAGGCATCTGAAGTTGCAGTGGGGGCTGTTATCTCCCAACGCCAGGGAGACAAGGACCTAATGCATCCTGTTGGTTTCTTTTCCCGGAAGCTCTCTAAGAAATTATGATGTCGGTGATCGTGAGTTACTTGCCATCAAGACAGCCTTGGAGGAATGGAGGTACCTGTTAGAAGGCGCAGCCCATCCAGTATTAATCTATACCGATCACAAAAATCTCGAATACCTGAGATCCGCTAAAAGGTTGAAACCCCGTCAAGCCCGCTGGGCACTGTTTTTCTCTTGCTTCTGTTTCCACATTACATACCGACCAGGTTCAAAGAACGTCAAGCCGGACGCATTAACTCGGATGCATGATAACCCCAAGGATGTATCTGTTCCCGACACCATCCTACCAGCAGGTAACTTCCTACTTCTCCAGTCTGGCCTGCTCTCCCAAATTAGGGAAGCATCCACAGACGCCTCCAAACCTTCCAGCACCACTTTAACATCCAGGGACGGACTGTTCTGGAGAGTAAGCCAAATTTTCGTTCCGGGAACAAATCGCGTGGAGGTCTTGAAACTCCTTCATGACCACCCGTTGGCAGGGCACTTTGGGGTCCGGAAGACCCTCGAACTGGTACGTCGTACCTTCTGGTGGCCAGACTTGGAAAATTTCTGCAAAACGTATGTTAACTCATGCCCCACTTGTAATCGGAACAAGACCGCAAGGAACCGAGCCTGGGGAATACTGAAGCCCCTACCTGTACCTAATAGACCCTGGGAGATGATCAACATGGATTTTATAGTGGAGCTTCCTTGTTCGGAGGGGTATACGGCAATTTTTGTGGTCGTAGATCTAAAATGGCTCACTTCCTTCCCTTAAAGGGTACCCCAACGGCTGCAGAGACTGCTCGTATCTTCATCAAGGAGATCGTCCGGTTACATGGGATTCCTGCCAACATCGTGTCTGATAGGGGGGTTCAGTTCACGTCCCGCTTCTGGAAAGCTCTATGTGAGACCTTGAAGATCAAACTCTCTTTTTCCTTAGCCTACCACCCCCAAACCAATGGGCAAACGGAGAGGACCAACCAGACTCTTGAACAATACATTAGGTGCTTTACGTCCTTCTCCCAGGACGATTGGGTCTCCCTGTTACCTCTAGCGGAGTTCGCGTATAACAACGCCAACCATTCAGCCACTGGGCAATCCCCTTTCTTTGCCAACTACGGTTTTAACCTAACCTTTCTACCTGACTTTTTTCAGAATCTCCAGTCCCGGCAGTGCAGAGTACGATGGAGTTCCTCAGCCACAACAACCAGGTATTGCGGGAGGCAGTGACTAAAGCCCAAGTCGCCAGTAAGCGGTTCTTTGACAGGAAAAAGAGAGGCGAACTGGATCTTCAGCCAGGTGACCAGGTATGGCTATCTACAACTAACCTAAGGTTGGCCTATCCTTAAAAGAAGTTGGGACCGAAGTTCATGGGACCCTTTCCAATACGAAGAAAGATCAATGAGGTATTGTATGAACTATCCTTACCTGATTCCCTGAAAGTTCATCCAATGTTCCATGTATCGTTGTTGAAACCTGCAGCTCCGGACCCCTTTCCTGACAGAGGGGCCAGTCCCCCAGAACCAGTTTTGGTTGATGGGTGCGAGGAATATGTTGTGGAGGCCATCCTCGACTGCAGGAAACGGCAAGGGCAAACGCAATTTCTAGTAAAATGGAAAGGGTATGGCCCAGAGGACAATTCCTAGGAACCTGAAAGCAACATCAATGCACAAAGACTGTGAACCCGACTTGGCATCCGGAGGCTGCCCCTTGGGGGGGGGAATGTCAGGGACCTACCTGTGGGTTCCGACGAGCCCCTGTTGCTTGCACTCGTGCCCCGGTCGCGCGCGTCTGCGCGCCGGGCGTGCACGCGCGTGCACCTATTGTGCGCGCGCGTGCACGGCGCAAGCGAGCGCTGCGGGAGCGCGCGCGTGCACGACGGGAGCTCGCGCATGTGCGGTAGGCTCTATTGACTTTACTCTGCCTTTAAAAGGCCAGCAGCTGCAGCAACACTTTGCTGTCTGATCTGCAGCATAGTGTCCGCAAAAACCCGTAACCTGATATCCGTCTAAACCTGTTGACCCGGCTCCGCCTGACTACCCGAATACCTCCAACCGACCCCTGGCTTTGATCCGACTCCGCTCTGCTCTCCTGCCCACCGTTACCAGACCCTGTGCCTGAAATCTGACTACGTTAGAGGGACTTCCTGGTTATCTGCTTACCTGACCCTGCTGGCCGTGCACCTGCTGTTGTCTTGTCTCTAACCCGGCTTGTCTCACCAGCATCAGCTATCCAGTTCCTGTGAGCCTTCCAGAAAAGCTGTCTCCTGCACCGTCTGTCTGCGAGACTCTCAACCCGGCCGGTCTGCTGTCATCACCAGGCACTCTTACCTCGCCGCGCTCCCGGGCTTGCTGTTCCCACTCCAGCAGTCCCCGAACCCGGGCGGTAAGAGGGGCTCCTTCCTGCACACCAGGCTCTATCTACATGGTACGTTCCAGTACGTAACACCAAGATAGTACCGTTTTGGACGGAAACCCAGAGACTGTTATCTAGTCTCCTGGGGGTGTAGGTTCCCTGGTCCCCAAAACTGTTTTTACTGGGGGTATCGCCCCTGCAAATCCCCAAAACCTCCAAAAAACTGCTTAGGCATGTACTGACGACCGCGAGGTGCCTGGTTGCCCTCCATTGGAAGCGCCTGCCCCCCCCTCTCAAACTGACCTGTACGCCAGGATCAAAGATGTTGAGCTCATGGAAAAAATGAAAGCCAGGTTGCAGGATAGATTGGAAATGCATGACGCGATCTGGGAGGAGTGGCATCGTCGCGAGGATCCGCTCTGAGCCATGGGTCGAGCCCCCCCCTACCCCTCCCCTTATCTCCCTGCGTCTGCAGTCCCCCCTTTCCTTTTTCTTACTTTTTCTTCTCTTCTCTCTTTTCTTTTTTTTTCCTTCATTTTTCTCCTGACCCTTTCCTTTTTATTGTTGCTGTGTTATTTGTCCCTGTTATGCAGGCGTTTCTTATACGAGTGCTATGATATAACATATGGCAGAATGTGTTTGTGGTTTGGTTGCTTACGTGAGGAGCAGTTTCGCTTCCCCTGCCTTGTAATGTGCTGAAATATGCTATGCACTGTATTTTCTACTGCTCTGCTGAAGTTTTGTACAATTTTCTCTGCGGCACGGGGGTCACCCTGTGCCTAATAAAAACTGTTATTTAAAAAAAAAAAAAGTGTGTGCTTGTGTTAGGTGGGGCGAACTATATATTGGTCTATGTGACTTTGTACTGTATTGTGTGGTGGTCTTGAAGTCGTTGGTGCTTTATCTTTTGAGGCTGGTGTGTGAAAATTTGATGATCTAGGTTGTTTAGGAGTGGCTCCAGATGCGACTTTGCTTAAGTGGTGTCTACCCTGTGTGTCTGAGGGGATGGATGTCACATCTTCCCCATCAGATCGTGAGGATGTTTTACATTTTTGTGCTTGGGTGTGGTTACAATCCCTATCTTCAGTTTGATCCAAAGGGTCAATACAGGGTCTGGCGGGGTGTTGGGATCCCTGATGTGTTCGAATTTTATAAGACCTATAGGAGGACGTAGTTGAAGTGTCAGAGGCATTTCCGTCATTTTTTTTATCAAGATCCATTGAAATTTCCTCTATTTGACAAATTCCACTTATACACTCTACCCATCTTGAATGCCACTGAATCCTTTACAAATCTTTTATCTTTGTTTTGTATCAATTGTTTGTTATACTCAGGGCCGGTGCAAGGATTGCTGACACCCTAGGTGGAACCTCATTTTACTGCCCCTCTGCCAGAGGGTGAGAGGGGGGGTCAGAGGGTGAGAGAGAGAGAAGGGGGTCAGAGAGTGAGAGGGGGGTCAGAGGGTGAGAGAGAGAGAGGGTGTGAGAGAGAGAGGGTGAGAGAGAGAGACAGAGAGGGACAAAGAGAGACAGAGAGACACAGAGAGAGAGAGAGAGAGGGGGGGTCAGAGGGAGAGAGAGAGGGTCAGATAGAGAGAGAGTGAGTCAGATAGAGAGAGAGGGTGAGAGAGAGAGAGTCAGAGAGAGAGATAGAGAGTCAGAGAGAGAGAGGGTGAGAGGGAGAGAGAGAGGGGGACAGAGAGGGTGAGGGGCTGATAGAGTCAGAGAGAGAGAGAGAGAGAGTCAGAGAGAGAGAGAGAGAGTCAGAGAGAAAGAGTCAGAGAGAGAGAGAGAGAGATTCAGAGAGAGAGAGAGTCAGAAAGAGAGAGAGCCAGAAAGAGAGAGAGTCAGAGGGAAAGAGAGAGTCAGAGAGAGAGAGAATCAGAGAGAGAGAGAGTCAGAGAGAGAGAAGAGAGAGAGAGTCAGAGAGAGAGAGTCAGACAGAGAGAGTCATATATAGAGAGAGGTCAGAGAGAGAGAGGGGGGGGTCAGAGAAAGAGAGAGAGAGGGTGAGGGGCGTGAGAGAGAGGGGGTCAGAGAGAGAGGGTGTGAGAGAGAGGGGGGTCAGAGAGAGAGAGGGTCAGATAGAGAGAGAGAGTCAGAGAGAGAGAGAGGGGGTCAGAGAGAGAGGGGGTCAGAGAAAGAGAGAGGTCAGGGAGGGGTCAGAGAGAGACGGGGGCCTAAGAGAGGGAGGGGTCAGAGTGGAGAGAGGTCAGGGAGAGGGAGCAGGGTCTGGTCAGTGGAAGTGCTCACTCACTTGGCATTGTCCCCAGGGGCTGGCTCACTGGTTGATTCAGCATTTTGTCAACTGCTTGTTTTAATCTTACCGCCAACCTCCCCTTCACAGACGAGCAAACACAGGAGGGACGGGACTTCGGAGAAGCGTGCAGCTGATTGGGGCACACATGCTGGAGGCAGATTGGATGGAGCACACACGAGTGGCGGCACTCGGGAGAAATGTGAAGCTGATTGGGACAGACATGCTGGAGGTGCATTAGATAGAGCACACAGGAGGGGTGGGACTCGGGAGTGATCTCAGAGCGGAGAGGGGGTGGGATTAATGGACACTGTACACATCAGAGAGGAGAGCGCCCTGCTGGGGGAGGGGGGGGCTGCGTGGTTTCTGAAAACATCTCAGAGCCACGCGGGATGGCGCTTCTTTACACATGACAGCCTGGTGGATCATTGTTAATAAGCTCTGTGGATAGTGCGGGAGTAGAATAACCAGTGGCCGGGCGCTCTGGGCGGTTCCCTAGTCCGCCTAGTAGTAGCGCCGGCCCAGATTATACTCCTCTATATAAGATTTAATTTCCTCCTCCGAATCCAATTTTTTGTTTTCTAGATCATAATGATCTTTTAACATATTCATCCTATTTAGCGAACATATTGTGAGATTTTTTTTCCCACTCGGTATGGAGTGGGTTAGGTGGATTTTTTAGTGTAGGACAAATTTGGACTCTCAGACCGATGGGGACTACTTTGTTGTCAATGTAAGATTGAAAAAAGGGAATAGAATCTGGATTTGTTTTCCAGTAGTTTTTTAAGATGAGCAAAGAGGGCTACTATTTCATTGGGTTCAATATTGTCAGCTAATGCTGTTGTTTTGATTTTATTCATTTGATCGACCCATGCACTACCACAATAGTCGGCCATTTTTCAAAATTAGGGTTTTAAAGTTGTACAGGTGTTTAATAATAGGACTTTTTAAATAGGAGCCTAAAAGGAGTCGCAGCATTTGCTATAGCAGCCTAAATGTTTAGGCTAAATTATTTTGTCATGATCAGGGGTCAGGCTCAAAGATCAGTTGTTCTAGCATTAGCGGAAATACCACCAACCAGCAGGACAGGTACACAGGCAGTCACCCTGGTGCATGACGGGTGTTCACCTAAGGTGTGGAGTAGCAAGCCAGGGTCTGGTAGTGGATAAGCAGGTCCAACAAACAGATCAAACAGAAGTGTAGTCAGTAAACAAGCCAAAGGTTGACGATGAGTAGTTGCAGGTTGGGACAAGCAAAACACAACTGTAGCTCGTGACAGACCGCAAGGTGTGGCAGGTGAGGTGGCAAGTGACAATCTGCATCTGGTGGCAGGCAAGTGGCATTCTGCAACTTGTGACAGGTGACGTGGTAAGTGACAATCCGCAACATGTGGTAGGTGATGTGACAAGTGACAACCCGCAATATGTGGCAGGTGACATGGCAAGTGACAATCCGCAACATGTGGCAGGTGATGTGGCAAGTGACAATCCAGAACATGTGGCAGGTGATGTGGCAAGTGACAATCTGTAACTTGTGGCAGGTGATGTGGCAAGTGACATCTGGTGGTAGGCAAGTGACATTCTGCAACTTGTGCCAAGTGACAATTCACAACATGTGGCAGGTGACGTGGCAAGTGACAATCCGCAACATGCAGCAGGTGACGTGGCAAGTGACAATCTGCATTTTGTGGTCTATTTTAACCACTTCCCATACTGCCTATGCATATATGATGTCCACAAGGTGGCTCTGCCATCCTGGGTGGATGTCATATGACGTCCTCGGGCCTCCTGGCCGCTAGGGGGCGCGTGCATATATCTGCTGCGTCACTCGGGTGCTAATGCACGTGACTGGCGGATGCGATGTACACCAGGTACCCACGATCGGCAGTTACAAAGCCAGGGACGTGGATCTCTGTGTGTAAACACAGAGATCCATGTCCTGTCAGGGAGAGGAGAGGTCTATTGAAGGGGTGGCTCGTTATTGTATGATGATGTGGGAGGAGGATGTCATTGTCTTCCTGATTACATCAAGTATTCCTTTTGCTGTATAAGTATAGGTAACCTGCGTCTCAATAAAGCGATTCTCTTACCTGGACACCCTTCATGAAGTCTTGGCTCATGCTTGGGGGGGGGGGGGGGAATACTCTAACCATTCTTGTAAACTGCATTCATCTCCACTATCCCTCTACCTTCTATGGTAGCGATAATCCCTTATGCTCGGCGATTGGAAGATGGAAAGAAGGCCGTAGTACCCTAACTACTGCAGGTCTTAACACTGCCTCATTTGGCTAGGTGGGGCCTTTAACCTTTCCTCCAGGCCACTCTACATCCAGCTATCCAGCATGATGGTCCTGTGCTGGTTGTCCAGAATTGCCCAGATTCACAAAGCACTTACGCCGATGGCGTATCTGTTTTCCAGACTCACAAACCAACATACGCCTAAAAACTGGCCACCCTGGGAGCTGTGGTGGCTCAACGTGATTGGCACTGCGCTGACAAGCCATTCACCTCTGCAGCCAAGGGTTCGGATCCCGGTCTCGGCTACATGTGAATTGAGTTTGGTGGTCTCAGCCCGGCTCCCGGTGGGTGTGCTATGCAAGGTACGCCTGTGCTTAGTACGCCCACCCCACCCCCCCCCCACAAAAACCACCACACTTGCACGCACACAAAATTGGTTTAATACGCACGCACTTTGGCCATGCGGTCTCCTAAAGAGAGGCGAAGGACCTACGGGGCTGGCTTGGTGGGTCGGGCCCCCTCACTCCCTCATAGGGGGAGTCCCTCTGCCCCGATGGGGTCCTGTTGGGCCCCAGTTGGGCTCCCAAGTGGAGCAGGTAGGGCGGGGTGAGTGGGAGGCCCCCCCTCACACCCGCCATTGCCACCGGGGGCATGGAGAAGGATGGCGATTGCCTCCGGGGGGAGGGTCTGCCTACTCCCAACTCCTGCAGTCCGGCTCCTCTCTCTCGAGTTCACGCACAAAATACACTTTAAAAAAAAAAAAAAAAAAAAAAAAAACTGGCCACCCTATGCCGATGTTGCTTACATTCCCCCGGGATAGCGTGGGCGCACTTTTCGTCTAGACGCATGTTGCTGCTCCTATTGATTAGGCATTCAAACATGCAAATGAGGGAAATTTGGCGATTCACGAACGTACGTGCGCCCGATGCATGCTGCGCGTAAATTGTACGTTCGGCATAAAGTTATTCACCATAGATGAGGCGCAACCCGGCAACAGACATGCAAAGGTCTGCACCAGAGAACACAGGCCGGCGTATTGGGCGTACATTACGTTCACGGCGTACGTGGTGATCCGGCGTAGCTTAGGCAGTTGTGTCGGCATGGTTGTGAGCATGCGCATAAGGGTGCAGTTTCATGCGTCCACGTCATGGCAACGTCACGTTCGTGATACGCCAGGCGTAAAACACTTCACTATGCTCGGACTATCGTTTGCACCTACGCCGACCTGCGCCTTCGAAAAATACGCCACGTCGACGCAGCATTGGGAGCAATAGCTTGCTGAATACAGTGCTTGCTTCTCAGCGCTGCGTCAGCGTGGCGTACGGCGTTTGCGCTACGGCGGCGTAATGTGCGCTCAACTCTCTGTGATTCAGGGCCAATGTGTCTAAAGGTCTAGGGCCCCTCTTCAGGGGTAATATCAGGAGTGCCTAGCCCTCCTGCTCCTCATCCCAGCATCCCGGTTTTTGCTGTGGCATGCTCCTTGTCTGTCTGTCCGCCTGCAAGGTGAATAATTGTGACCAGTTTCTGGGTGGAGACCAAACCTGACTTAAAGGATCACTAAAGGAAATATATTTTTTAACTAAATAGCTTCCGTTACCCTACTGCAGTGCTGGTTTCATGTCCTCATTGTTCGTTTTTGCTTTGAAGCTGTAATTATGCTCTGATCACTGTTTGCTTTGCTTAGTTCGCACATCCCCTGGCATGGTAGTCAGGCACTATAGAATTTTGTAAAAGTCCTGGGGGCAACCGAGTACTGGTAGGCTTGCTTGCCTTATGGGAAAGGAGGCTAATATAGGTGAAGTGAATAATGTTCCTATAGGTGAAGTGAATAATAAAGTGAAGTGGCGCTTAATATATGGCACAAATAAACAATCCTGTGCTAATCTATAGCAACAATCCTTATGTGCATAATAATAAAGTAATTACAGTCAGGTCAATAAATATTGGGACATCGACACAATTCTAATCTTTTTAGCTCTATACACCACAATGAATTTGAAATGAAACGAGCATGATGTGCTTTAACTGCAGACTTTCAATTTGAGGGTATTTACATCCAAATCAGGTGAACGGTGTAGGAATTACAACAGTTTGTATGTGTGCCTCCCACTTTTTAAGGGACCAAAAGTAATGGGACAGATTAACACTAATAAATCAAACTTAGGCGCCGTACACACGGCAGAGAACCTCGACGGGCAGAACACATCGTTCCGCCCGTCGAGGTTCTCTCCCGGCCGTCGAATTCGGCGACCCGCCCGTCGGGAATGGCAACCAGCCATTCTTCCAGGCGGGCCGTCGAGGAAATAGAGAGCGTGCTCTCTATTTCTGCTCGACGGGCTTCCCGACGGGAAGCTCGCCGAGACCGTACACATGGCCGAGGTCCTCGCTGGAATGTGCATTCCAGCGAGGTTCTCGCTGGTTATCAGCGAGAACCTCGGCCGTGTGTACGGCGGCTTACACTTTTTAATACTTGGTTGCAAATCCTTTGCAGTCAATTACAGCCTGAAGTCTGGAACGCATAGACATCACCAGATGCTGGGTTTTATCCCTGGTGATTCTCTGCCAGGCTTCTACTGCAACTGTCTTCAGTTCCTGATTGTTCTTGGGGAATTTTCTCTTCAGTTTTATCTTCACTAGTGAAATGCATGCTCAATCGGATTCAGGTCAGGTGATTCACTTGGCCATTTCATAACATTACACTTCTTTCCCTTCAAAAACTCTTTGGTTGCTTTTGCAGTATGCTTTGGGTCATTGTCTATCTGCACTGTGAAGCGCCGTCCAATGAGTTCTGAAGCATTTGGCTGAATATGAGCAAATAATAATATTTCCTAAAACACTTCAGAATTCATCCTGCTGCATTTGTCAGCAGTCACATCATCAATAAATACAAAAGAACCAGTTCCATTGGTAGCCATACATGCCCACGCCATGACACTACCACCACCATGCTTCACTGATGAGGTGGTATGCTTTAGATCATGAGCAGTTCCTTTCCTTCTCCATACTCTTCTCTTCCCATCACTCTGGTACAAGTTGATCTTGGTCTCATCTGTCCATAGGATGTTGTTTCCGAACTGTGAAGGCTTTTTTAGATGTTGTTTGGCAAACTCTAATCTGGCCTTCCTGTTTTTGAGGCTCACCAACGATTTACATCTTGTAGTGAACCCTCTGTATTCACTCTGGCGAAGTCTTCTCTTGATTGTTGACTTTGACACACATACACCTACCTCCTGAAGGGTGTTCTTGATCTGGCCAGTTTTCAGCAATAGATTCCAAATGCAAAAAGCACACTTGAAATGAACTCTGGACCTTTTATCTGCTCATTGTAAATGGTATAATGAGGGAATAACACACACCTGGCCATGGAACAACTGAGCAGCCAATTGTCCCATTACTTTTGGTACATATGTTAAGTGTGTTGGTGTCAAATGTAGCTACCCTTTCAATATTTAATTACTTAACACTTTCTAGCACCATGGCAAAAAAATAAAAATAAAATAACTCCCTCAAACTCTATGGGATTAAATATTGTGGAACTGAAGATAGGATGGGAAATGCTCAGCAAATAAGTGATCATTGGAGCCTTTTGTGGTAGGCCTGCTTGCCTTATGGGAAAGGAGGCTAATATAGGTGAATAACACATAAGCTAGCGTTAGGGGTAAGCGCGACACTGACACCAAGGATTTTATCTCATCCTTTTGCTTGATTCATTACAGATGAATAGATTGGTTGTGCTATCCCTGAGAAGCAATCTCTGCTGTGCTATCAGTAAATCCTCTGTGCAGTAGAACCTACATTCAAAGTGTAACTACAGGCATTTTTTTTAGATATAGTGGAGAGGGATTATAATACTTGTCAGGTTTTTATTGCTTATTGTGCCCTTGTTGGGAAGAATTGTCTTCTCTATTTGCCTTGTTTAATATTATCATCAAAAGTGAATGTGAAAGAAAATCCTAAATATTGGATTGTCCCCAAAACAGGAATAGTGGGGCAGACTCCCAGCGGCTATGGTACAGGAAGTAAAGGGAATTTTCCTTTAACTTGGTTTTTCGGGGCCTTCGTGCCTACCCTGCTCTAACTTGTCTGATGGGTACCACCATTGCCGTTTGGATACGAGGAAGCAATAGTGTGAGCCTAATACTTTTAGGGCTAATCCCACTCTGCCCCATCAGAGTTACTACTAAACCTTCACTTGTGGGCCACTTCGGGGGTAGCAGACCTTAAGCACATTTTTTCAGTGGTAGACTACTGAGCTTCGCAGAAATTAAGGCAAATTTGCCCAATAGAATGCTGTTTAGATCTTTACAGCTCTTGCTGCTCTTGCAATTCCCCACTCCTATCACCCTTGAATCTAACCCCCTGGAATGTCTCTTGATTAGGGATGAGCCGAACACCACCGCGTTCGGTTCACACCAGAACCGTAGAACAGACCGACCGTTCTCGCGAACATTTAGAACCCCGTTGAAGTCTATGGGACTCGAACGTTCGAATTCAAAAACGATAATTTTAAAGACCAATATTCAAGTTATTGTTGGAAAACGTCTTTGAGAACCCGGGTCTTGCCCAGGGAACATGTATCAATGGTAAAAAAGGTTTTAAAAACTGTTGTTTTTTCTGGAGCAGCGATTTTAATGATGCTTAAAGTGAAAAAAAAAATTCCTTTACATATCGTACCTGCTGGGTGTCTATAGTAGTGGCACGTGTTTAGAAATGTCCCTACACAACATGAGATTACTATAAGAAAAAAAAATGTAATACTGCTTGCGGCTTTAATGTAATGTTTGGTCCCTGCAATATGGATACACATCATTAAAAAAAAATAGCATGAGTTTCCCGGCCACCACTCTCCCCAGGTCATTACAAGACCCAGTGCCAATCCTGCCCTCCCTGGGGCCCTAAGCAAAATGACATGGCTCATTAAAAATGAGAAGCAGGGGGCGCTGACGACAGTGACATGTCACATTAAAGAAAGTTTAGAAGCAGGGGTAGGGGGTGTTCTGCTGTCGGAAATGACTCAGCCAGCGAGTTTAGAAGCGGGGTGAGGGGGCGAAAATTACTTCTCACCAGGCGGGGCCTCTAGTAATTTGGGGGGCCCTTTGCGGGGCCCTAAGCGGCTTGCATAGTGAGCCTATAGCGAGGATCGGCCCTGACAAGACCCTTTGGCCCTATATACTTTGAACATCAGTATACAGGCGGTGCAAACAAGACAAGGACTTTAGGTTTGTTAAGTAGAATTTGAACCATGTCATACTGTAATTGGAGCGCAACAAAGAGCCACGAGCAAAGTATTGCATCAAAAATCGTTATTAGACGCCCCTGTTAAACAGGGGCAGAAAAATTTGGCCTTAGGCACAAGACAACACTGCAACCCCCACAGATACTGTAATTGGAGTGCAACAAAGAGCCACATGCAAAGTATTGCATCAAAAATTGTTATTAGAAGCCCCTGTTAAACAAGGGCAGAAAAATTGGGCCTTAGGCACTGGTGGCGGAGCCCAGAAACAAAAATGTTCTTACTAGCTATCAGCAAGATCAGTGAGGAGGAAAAGGATATTCCATCAGCAGCATAACAGGACAGTCACTCAGCATCAGCATAGGCAGTCTCAAAGGGATCTGACATTTCAAAAAAATTATTCAGTTACATCTGCATCAGGTGCTTGGTAGCCGGTGTTGATCCAAGCCTGATTCATTTTGACGAAGGTCAATCGATCGACGGAGTCGGTGGAGAGGCGCACCCAGTGATCGGTCACAAAGCCTCCAGCAGCACTGAATGTGCATTCTGAAAGAACAATGGATGCAGGGCAAGCCAGTAGCTCAATTGCGTACTGTGCAAGCTCCAAGTTGGATCTTGCCCCTAGATATTACCGCACCATGTAAACCAGACGCTGGCGATGGTTGCTGGAACCGGTCAGACCTTGGGGCTTTGGACTAAAAAATTGTCTGAACGCATCGGTCAGACGGCCACCTTCTCCACCACTCCTTCTGTGACTCACCGAAGCCTCAGCAAGACGTTCTTCAGGACCAGGATTTAGTAATCCCCCAGGTTCTGGGAACGCGTTGCACAGACCCTTCTGTAAGGCCTCCCGCAAATGTTTCATCTTCTGCTCCCTCTGCGACGGCAAGATAAGCTCCACAACCTTACTCTTGTAACGTGGATCAAGGAGAGTTGCCAGCCAGTAATGATCCCTCTCCTTGATACCACGAACACAAAGATCGTTGCGCAGGCTTTGCAGGATCAGGGAGGCCATGCAGCATAGGTTTGCTGAGGCATTTGGGGCACAGTCCTCTGGGTCACTGAGAATGACAGGATCCTCAGCCACCTCATCCCAGCCACGTAAAAGTCCATGGGTTCCTTGGGACTGAAGACTGCTCCCTTGAAGACTGCTGCTGAGGCTGAGTCCTAGGCTCCACCTCCATGCTGCTGATACAATCATCCTCCTCCTCCTCCTCCTCGTCCTCTTCCTGTGTGCTAGGTGGGCAAGCAGGACCACTGTCTGGATAAAGGGGGCCTTGAGAGGTAAGGAAGTCCTTCTCTTCCTCCCTCTGTTCTGCCTCAAGGGCTCTGTCCATTATTCCACGTAGCGTGTGCTCCAACATGTGAATAAGAGGGACAGTCTCACTGATGCATGCACTGTCACTGCTTACCATCCTCGTGGCCTCCTCAAATGGTGACAGGACAGTGCATGCATCCCTGATCAAGGCCCACTGGCGTGGGGAAAAAAAACAGGCTCCCCTGTCCCAGTTCTGCTGCCATATTGGCACAGGTACTCATTGATGGCCCTCTGCTGCGTGTGCAGCCGCTGCAGCATGGCCAATGTAGAGTTCCATCTGGTGGGCATGTCACAGATTAGACGGTTCTTGGGCAGGTTGTATTCCCTTTGGAGGTCTGTCAGCCGAGCAGTGGCATTATATGACCTCCATAAATGCACACAGACTTTCCTGGCCTGCTTCAGGACATCCTGTAAGCCCGGGTACCTGCCCAAGAACTGCTGCACCACCAAATTCAGGACATGCGCAAAACAGGGCACATGGGTCAGTTTTCCCTGTCGCAGGGCAGAGAGGAGGTTGGTGCCATTGTCGCTAACCACCATTCCAGGCTTAAGCTGGTGTGGCATCAACCACCTCTGAGCCTGCCCCTGCAGAGCTGACAGAACCTCGGCCCCAGTGTGGCTCCTGTCTCCCAAGCACACCAGCTCTAGCACCGCATGGCATCTCTTGGCCTGCATTCCTGCGTAGCCCCTCGTACTCCTACGGAGCCCGGCTGGTTCCGAGGAGACATCAGCACAGGAAGAGGCCACAGAGGAACAAGAAGAGGAGGGGGTGGAGGAGAGAGGTGTGTCACTGCTTCAGAGAGAACCGAGGGTCTATTGGGGTTGGAGGTCCCAGCTGATGAGGGGCAAGGGGAGGTCCGCCTGGTTCTTTGGTGTGGGTCTTTCTGGTATGCTTTCCAACGAACTGCATGGCAGGTTGACATATTTCTGGTCAAGCATGTGCTGCCCAAGCGGGTGATGTTTTGGCCACGCGAGATACGCTTGAGACATATGTTGCAAATAGCAACGGTGCGATCTGATGCATATGTCTCAAAAAAGGCCCACACCAAAGAACTTTTGCAGTAACATTGAGACACAGCAGCGCCCTGCACAGGCGTAGCTCTGAGATGTAATGCAGTTGGTGTGCTACCCCTAAGCTGGCCCTGGAGGGCATCCTGCCTCTTTGGAGATGTGCCTGTGCCTCATCCTCCTCCTCCTCTTCCTCCTCCTCCTCTCTCCTATCAGGCACCCACGAGTCAGTGACCTCATCATCCCCTTCCTCCTCATCACTGTCGAAAACCTGGCAGTATGCTCCAGCTGGGGGAACATCAGGGCTCATATCAATGCCTTCCTCTGTCTGTGTTCCATCATCGGAGCCTTCAAAACGCTGCGCATTTTCGAGCAGCATGTACCCAACACTGTGTTGAAACAGTTAGGGGGACACCTCAGGAGTACATGGTGGGGCTAGGGAAGGATTGTGTGATGCCATTGTGCAGAAGGGAAGAGGACCCCTTGGCAGCTGCTTTGCCAGACAAACTAAGCTCAGCCTTTGTGAGAGAGGATGAGGAGGATGAGGAAGGATTGGTCATCCACTCTACTAATTTCTCTGCATGTTGAGGCTCAACATGGCCAGCTCCCAAAAAAAAGGACGAGCGGCAGCGGCCACGTGCTGAAGAGGATGCACTGTGTCCACAACCAGTGTTGCCTCTAGATGCAGAGCCTACTTGCCTTAGTGACTCTCTGCCTCTCTTTGTTGTCCTTTCAGACATTTTAATGGCCTGCACAGGACAAAATCAGTACACACACCTCGTACCTTTAGGTACAAACTGGAGAGGACAGGGGGCGTGGCCTAGGATGGCTGTGTGAGAGACACGCTGTTTGGAGCTCCGAGTACTCTCCACGGGGGACCTAGCATGCGATAAGCCCAAATCGGAAGGCTATGCTATGCTGGGCTTGCAGGCGGACTTAGAGGCGACAGATGAAGTCCTATGTGCGGTATGCATAGCGGCCGCAAATATACAACGCGGGCAGACTCAAGGAAGATAGCTCAGGCGACGAGCTATACAACAAATAGTGCAAACAGTGCAAGCTGTAGCAAAACAGCCGGCACACAAGGGAACATACAGAGCTATTTTACCTCAACCTCACCCGTGTCTATTGCGGCGAGCGGATCCATCAATAGAGGCGCTCGGGGACGGGGGGGTGAGAGCTGCATCAGAAGGGAAAGGTCAGCCCTACAGCGGAGATCTTCTGAAGCAGGGAGCCTCCTAACACAGGCGCAGACAGCAGTAGTTGCACTGACCTCTAAGACCTCTAAGACAGGAGCAGCAGAGATGGAGATGGAGATGGCAGAAATCAAAGCAATGCTGGCAGCTCTCCCTACTCGACAGGATATTGAGAAGCTCCCTACCCGGCAAGAGTTTGAGGCGCTGATACTCCGTGTGGAGGAGACACAACGCCAGGAGATGCACGCGGTAAGACATGATTTGAACTTATTGACTGAAAAGGTGATGCTAAGAGAAGACACCATAGTATCTATTGCGCAAAGAGTGGGGGCCATTGAGAAAGCTATGGAAGCGAGACAGCATACTAGTACAGATATGGCAGAGGAAGCAGTAATTGATTTGCAACTGCAGGTGGAGGTTCTCGAGGATAGGAGCCGCAGGAAGAACGTGCGAGTACGGGGGGTCCCTGAAGCAGTAGATAAAGAGGATCTGGACATTAAAATCAGGGCGATTTTTGAGATGATTTTGAAGCTGCCACAGAAAGAGACTGAGATTGAGATTGAGAGGGTGCACAGAACCAATGGCCCTAAATCACTAAATCTAGAGAGACCAAGAGACATAATCTGTCGATTGTATAGATACCAACAAAAAGAAATGATCCTCAGGATGGCATGGGACATGGAAGACGTGATATATGAGGGAGCACATTTAAAGATCCTCCCCGACCTGTCTAGGGCCACACTTCAGAGAAGAACGTGCCTGCGACCGCTGTTGGACTTAGCCAGAGAGAAGGGGTACACATATAAATGGGGGTATCCATTTGCAGTAACGTTCCGTAAATCCGGGTCTTCGTTTATGCTTAGAACCCCACAACTGCCAGATCTGTTTCTGTTCCTGGAAGCACCACCTATCCAGATACCAAACTGGTTATTCCTTACAACCTACATAGGAGGCAGAGGAAGACCCCCAACAAGGACAGGGGAAGGAAGGGGGCAGATCTCATCGACATGTACCCAGGTGGAAACTAGTGGGTCAGGGGACCCCCTAACGGACAAATAGAGTAAAGGTATTGGATTTTTTTTTTTTTTTTTTGGAGATAATGAACAGAAGAATGGGACTAAGCCAAAGGGACTATGGGACATACGGGGTCAGATGGTACAAAGAGATGAAGGACTGGGCCTCAACTCCTCTGTCCCCTACTTCTCCAATGTGTTATCCTCTCCACTTTTTTTTTTTTTTTTAAATTGGGGAAGCTCCAGGCCTGATCCTGGCCTCAACAACAATCTGGAGCTAGACGAGAGGACTGGTTTCTTTTTTTTTTTTTTTGTACAGGGGTAAATCCCCTCTTTCGGAGTTTGCTGGGATGGGGGGGGGGGTGGGGGACCCTCTTTTCTTTGGACCCGAGGGATAAGGAACTAGACCGAAGACAAGTGAATCTAGGGCTGAACCCTGCTGAAACCCGTGACGTAATATATAGCTTAAAAGTTAACAAAAAGATAGTGGGGATCTGTAAATTTGAGTTAGGGTGGTAGAATGAAGTAAGCCCATTTATGAAAAGGGTGGGGGTAAATGGCCGTGCGAGGTGAGAGACATAGCTGTGGAATCCTCATTTTTTTTTCCTTTTTTCCTTTTTTTCTATATATATACACTAGACACTTTTTTATATATACACTAGACACCTTTGGCACTAACTTTTTTTTTTTTTCAATAAGATATCAAGACACTATATATATTAGTACACTTTAATATTAAGACACCACAACACACAATTATATATAACACTACACTATAACACCATACCGACAGTAATACAACAGGAATATAACAATGTCCGAAGTGGGGGTCTCCTAGCAGGGATCCCCTCATCCTTTGTCCCACACTAGCACTGATTAAACACTACACAGAGAGTACCGCAATCTGCAATATCACAAATGCGTACTGTCAACAAGGGCCAGCAGGGAGCTGCTCTCTGGGGGACACAGCACACACTCTGTACTATAATACCACTTTTTTTTTTTTTCTTTTTTCTTTTCCTTTTGTACTCTACAGTCTTGCTTATATAGAAGACACGGCCTAGTCGCGAGGAGGCAAGACTCCCCACCCCCCCCCCTTTCTTTTTCTTTTTTTTTCTTTTTTTTTTTTTGTGGCTTAGCATACGGGATATGGCAACTCTATTTTCTTAGATGGGAGAGGATGGGAGAAGAGGAGATATGTGATATGCGATATGTGATATGTGACATGTATAGAAGTGTATATAAGTGTATATAAATGCATATAAGCTAATGGAGAAGATGGGCGGGAGAGATCAGGATGAGATACAGGAAGGGGACAAAGGGAAGTAGCAGTAAGGGAAATAACTTGTAATGTATACTGTACTGATAAGAGGGTTGGGGGGGGGGTAAGTAAATGTAGAATTTACAAAGGAGGGGAGAGGAAGTCAAGGGGGAACGGATCAAGTATGATTATGAATACTGTATATGTTTTAACCGCTGAATGGGATCCCCAGTCCGTTTTCTTTTCTGTTCTTGATATATTTGTTCTGTTTCAAACATACACATTAGAAGGAGGGGAGGGGAGGTAGAGGGGTGACCTCTCGTAGTAAAGGGGGACCCCCCTTTTTTTTTTCTCCCTCTTCCTCTCCCCATGTTGGCAGGGGAACTACCCCCTCGCTGCTCCCGCTCTAGGTGGCGGGGGAGCAGAGGAGGTAGGTATAGGAACGGAATGGAATCCCTGCGGCAGGGACCTGGACGGGGTCAGGGACCTGCTTACGAGATCCTTTTCCATCCGCCTTTTCTCTTTTTTTTTTTTTTTTTCTTCCCCTCTTTTTCATGGGGTGGTTAACTTCCAATGAGCTGCAACCAGGGAAGGACGGGGCGACACGGGGGGTGAGGGGGGACAGGCAATATTAAAAATGCAGGGGTGCAAACTTGCATGACACTCCCCCTGCCCTCCCTCCCCCTTCTTGTGGGCCTAGCCTCTAGTAACCCCAAATACCTGTACCCCACCCCAACCCCGTGATAGACCCCCCCACAGATGAAACAAAAGAACATAAGGCCACATAGCGGAATATGACCCCCATGGATAGTTTTTAAGAAGAGTAGACGGTGGGCACCGTGGAGAGGCCCGGAGCTCCAAGTTTTTCTTTTTTTCCCTTTTTTTTTTTCTCTCCGTGTCTCTTCTTTTTTTTCTTTTTATTCTTTCTTTATATAGAGGCATTTTTCTTTGTTTCTATTTTTAAAGAAGAGCCCCTATATCCTGAGATCTCTATACTTTCCTTTTCTTTTTGGTATTAACAATTTCTGAAGGAGACAGAATATAGGGGAATATAGGAACCTCCTAGGGTACACGCCCCCACATATAGGCCGACGCTCAATACCGCTAAGACGGTGAGTGTTAATTAGCAGGGTAGCTAATATTAGAGAATACCCCCCTTTTTTTTGGGGGTGTTTGTTCCCCCCCCTTTTTTTTTTTTTTTTTGCTTGTTTCTTTTTTCTCTTCTCTTTTTTCTTTTTTTCTCCCTCAGGTGGGGGGGGCTTTAACCCCCCATCCCCCCACCTGCACGCACACTCTTTACTGCCTACTTTGCTCCCTATATATTTAATCAATACCCGGGAATAAAGTAAGACAGGATGGAGGCACTAAATATAATGTCAATGAACGTGAAGGGACTGAACACACCCGAAAAAAGGAGGGTTCTTATGCATGACCTGCAAAGACTAAGAATAGATGTGGCATATATACAGGAAACGCACTTTAGAGAAGACAAGACTCCGATTTTAAAGAACAGGTTTTATCCAACCGTATATCACGCGACAAATCAGGAGTCAAAGTCAAAGGGTGTGTCTATTCTTATAGCGGGAAGAACTAAGTGGACATACCTAGACTCAATGAGAGACCCGAAAGGAAGATATCTATTTGTGAAGGGTAAAATAGGAGGAATAGAGGTAACATTTGCCACTGTATATGCCCCTAATGAACAACAGGGAACTTTCTTGGACAAAACGGTTAAACGTTTACAGGATTTTTCAGAAGGTCACTTGATCTTGGGAGGGGATTTGAATATTCCACTAGATCCCAAAGTGGACACATCATCAGGAAAGTCATCATCCACATGGGGAGAAAGGAAGGATACTGGGTGGTTCATTGGAGACACTTATGGATATATATATATATTTATGGGGTGAGAAACTGCATTACTCAGACCCTGCATAAAAACCAGTTGATTGACATATGGAGATTGTTACATAATAAAGAAAAAGATTATACGTTTTACTCTACACCACATAAAATATACTCCCGTATAGATTTCTTCTTAATTCCACATGTTCAACTACACTCAGTACGATCGGCTAAAATAGGATCAATTACATGGTCAGACCATGCCCCGATCTTCCTAGAATACGAGATACAAGACCTTAGACAGATCAGACCAAACCAGTGGAGACTAAATGAAAGCCTGTTGCAGGATAAAGAGGTCCTAGAAGACGTAATCAAAGAGCTGAAGTTCTATTTTAGCACTAATGATACCCCAGAGTGCGACCCCGGAATTGTCTGGGAAGCACACAAGGTGGTTATCAGAGGAGTGCTAATTAAACATGGGTCCAGAATAAAAAGGAAACGTACGGAAAAATTAGATAGGCTATTGAAAGAACTAGCCATACTAGAAGGTAGGCATAAACAAATAAGATCAATAGTTGCAGAGGAAGAGCTGGCTAGGAAAAGAGCAGAAATCACCGATCTCCTGTACTATAAGGCAAAAGCAGCAATACAAAGATGTAAAAAGTTTGCATATGAGTCAGGAGACAAGTGCGGGAAAGGACTCGCTAGATTATTACGCGAGGAGAAGATGAGTAATTATATCCCATATATTAAGCCACCAAAGAAACCGAAGGTTTCTAAACCAAAGGATATAGTGAAAGAGTTTCAAGAATACTACTGCTCTCTCTATAATATGCAAAGTAAGCCCCTGACTAAAGAACAGATCGATCAGTATCTCACGGAATCAGCAATACCAAAACTATCAGAACCAGATAAAGAGAGGCTAGACGACCCTATAACTGAAGAGGAACTTAAAGTGGCAGTAAACTCAATGAAATTGGGAAAAGCCCCAGGACCCGATGGCTACACGGGTCAATACTATAAAACTTTGTTTCCCTCACTACTCAAATATATGATTAAATTATTCAACGCATTAGGGACATCGGCTAGTCTAACGAAAGAAACGGTATTAGCCCATATCTCGGTGATACCAAAAGAGGGGAAAGATTTGGGCCTATGCGGAAGTTATCGGCCGATCTCTTTGCTAAACTCAGACGTAAAGATTTTCGCCAAGGTTCTGGCAAACAGGATACAACAGCATATCCCAGATCTAATACACTTAGACCAAGTGGGATTCGTGCCCGCCCGGGAAGCGCGTGATAACACCATTAAAGCCATCAACCTGGTGCAGATAGCAAATACAAAAAAGATACAATGTGTATTCCTGAACACAGACGCAGAGAAGGCCTTTGATAGGGTGAACTGGAGCTTCATGCATGCTGTACTACAACATGGAGGCTTTGGAGATAAAATAATAAAATGGATATTTTCGATGTACTCAGGTCTAGCGGCCCAAGTTCGGGCCAACGGAATATTATCAGAGCCCTTCCAGATATCGAACGGGACAAGGCAGGGGTGCCCCCTATCCCCACTCCTTTTCGCCCTGTCTTTAGAACCCTTCCTGTGTACTCTGCGTTTAAATGGGGAATATTACAGGAGTACACATAGGGGAGAACCACTGTAAAATCACTGCCTTCGCAGACGACATGTTGTTTACTCTTACCAACCCATTGACCTCAATCCCGAACTTAATGAGGGAATTTGAGAAATATGGCTCTCTCTCGAATTTAAGTATAAACTTTAATAAGTCAGAAGCAATGGGAGTTAATGTGCCGCAAGCATCAATAACATGTCTAAAACAAAAATTTAAGTTTAAGTGGACAGATAGAGCACTGACATACTTAGGCATACAACTACCAGGGAAAGTAGATAAGATCTTTGAATTCAACTTCCACCGCTACTGCAAAGGGTGAAGATTTTATTGAATAAGTGGAACCAGGGTTTCCATACCTGGCTAGGCCGATGTAATATCATTAAGATGAACATACTCCCAAAAATGCTTTATTTATTCCAAACATTACCAATACACATCCCTGTACATTATTTTAAACAATGTCAGAGAACTATTTTTGAGTTTATATGGGCACACAAAAACCCCAGAATACAAAGGAAACAACTAATGTACACTAAACAACAGGGAGGACTTGGGGTGCCAGACATAAGGAAATATTATTATGCTGTACACCTGAATAGGTTAATAGACTGGAACAGGCATTCAGACACCAAATTATGGGTGCAAATTGAACAGTCCCAATCTAAAATACCATTAGAAGGGGCACCATGGTGGTCTGCTCCACTGCCCAAAGAAATTAATAAGAACCCGATTCTGGGAAACACAGTGAAAATATGCGCAACAGCATTTTCTATAATGGGCTTCGACCCTAAGACCTCCCCATTATATCCAGTGATAGGCAACCCCCTGTTCCCACCGGGATGCGAAGACGGAGCTTTTCGACATCTAAGGGAGGAGGGGAGCAGACAGGTAGTGAACTATATCCGAATGGGAAGGTGGCTTACAATAGCCGAACTGATGGAACCAGAGAACGTATTCCGTTTAAAATTTTGGAATGCGCTCCAGATGGTTCACTTCTTGAACACACTACCAAACCCAGGGGTCTTTGAGAGACCACTTACGAGACTAGAGAGGATGTGCAGTGAAAGGGGAACATTAACACATACTCTCTCAATAAGTTACGAACTACTAGTACAGTCAGGGAGCCACCCTCTGAAGTGTGTCCAAGACTGGGAACAGGAATTAAAAAAGGTATTTAGTATGGAACAGCGAAAACGTATATACAGACGAACGCATGAAACATCGATTTGTACAAGGACGCAGGAGACAAATTACAAGATCTTTGCGAGATGGTATAGGACACCGGAGAGACTAAATAGAATTTTCCCAGAGATATCAGACAAATGTTGGAGATGCCAGGGAAGTAAAGGGACGATGCTACACATATTTTGGGATTGTCCCTTGTTAAGGAGTTATTGGCAGGAGATTAAAAGGGCCCTCCAGATTTGTTCAGATTACGAGATACCGGAAGAACCAGAATTTTATCTTCTGCATATGAACCAAATCCAAGAGAAAGCGTATAGGGAGACAAGTATATGTCATCTATTAGATGCAGCAAAGGCATGCATAACAAAGAAGTGGAAGTCACCATCCCCCCCAACCATAGAGATGTGGATAAGTAAAGTAAAGGAAATCTGTAAACTAGAAGAATTAGTACTGGCAACACAACACCAACAGGAAAGATACTTAAGAACTTGGACCTCCTGGAATTCCTTTCTAGACTTCAGGACAAAGGGGCGAGGAGGGTAAAGACCAATAATACAGACGATACCTCAAATATGAAGGGGGAGAGAGTAGGAAGATTGAAACAACAGAGTGTGTTTTTTTTTTTTTACATATATTTTATTTTATTTTCTCCTCCCCTTTTCTTTTTGTTTTTGTCCCTCTCCTCTTTATGTAGTAGTGTTCCGGAGGGTATAAGTCAAGAGGGGATACACAATGGTATGCATTTGTATGTAGACTCATCTGTATTATGTATTATAACTGTAACGCTGCTACAATTGTTTAATGTATTATAATTTTCGTTTTAAAATAAAAAAAGGAATTAAATCCAAACTGGAGAGGACAGTAAACTCCAAGTAGGTTTAAGTGAAAAATATACAGCACAAGTGCAGTAACAGCAAATGCGTTTAGGTGCTATTAAACAACACACGTGCAGTAACAGCTAATGCGTTTAGGTGCTATTAAACAACACACGTGCAGTAACAGCTAATGCGTTTAGGTGCTATTAAATAGCACACATGCAGTTACAGCAAATGCGTTTAGGTGCTAGTAAACAGCACACGTGCAGTTACAGCAACTGCGTTTAGGTGCTATTAAACAGCAAATGTGCAGTTATAGCAGCTGTGTTTAGGTGCTATTAACAGCAAACGTGCAGTTATTGCAACTGCGTTTAGGTGCTATTAAACAGCAAACGTGCAGTGAGGCCGCGTACACACGAGGGGATATGTCCACTGAAAACGGTCCGATGGACCGTTTCAGCAGACATCTCCGCTCGTGTGTATGGGCTAGTGGACAGATTTCTCCACCCGACAGATTTCAAAGCATGCTTTGAAATCTATCCGGTGGGAATCTGTCCGCCCGACATGTCTGCTGGTTAGTACACTTACCAGCAGACATGTCGTCCCCCACCGCCGCTGCGCCGCCGCCGAATGGATTCGGCGCATGCGCGGAAGTGTTTTACTTACTGGTGCGGTGACGTGGTGGTGACGCGTCACCGCCACGTCACCGCGCCGTCCGGCGGCGGGGAATTTGATCCGATGGTGTGTACACGCCATCGGATCAAACTCCCGATCGGACATATCTGATGGAAATGGTCCGCGGACCGTTTTCATCGGATATGTCCGATGGTGTGTACGCGGCCTAACAGAAAATGCATTTAAGTGCTATTAAACAACACACGTGCAGTAACAGCTAATGCGTTTAGGTCCTAATAAATAGCAAACGTGCAGTAACAGCTAATGCACTTAGGTGCTATTAACCACTTGTCATCTGCCCGCCGTCAATTGACGGCGGGCAGACGACTCCATTGTTCTGACATCACGTCATATGACGTGATGTCCCTTTAAAGCCGCGGGCGGGCGCGGGCTGCGCGCGTGCTCGCGCGCGCGTCGCGGCGGCGCGCACACCGCCGCTCCGCGGGGATCCCGTGCGAATGCCCGGCGGCAACGATCGCCGCCGGGCACACGCGATTGCTCTGTAAGTGAGCTGGGACGTGCAGCTCTGTATGTAAACACAGAGCTGCACGTCCCTGTCAGGGAGAGAGGTGACAGATTGTGTTCCTTGTACATAGGGACACAATCGGTCACCTCCCCCAGTCACCCCCCCCTCCCCCTACAGTTAGAACACTCATAGGACACACATTTAACCCCTTCCCCGCCCCCTAGTGGTTAACCCCTTCACTGCCAGTCACATTTATACAGTAATCAATGCATATTTATAGCATTTTTCACTGTATAAATGGTCCCAAAAATGTCAGAAAAGTGTCCGAAATGTCCGCCATAACGTCGCAGTCCCAATAAAAAAATCGCAGATCGCCGCCATTAATAGTAAAAAAAAAATGCCATAAACTATCCCCTATTTTGTAAACGCTATAAATTTTGCGCAAACCAACCGATAAACGCTTATTGCATTTTTTTTTTACCAAAAATATGTAGAAGAATACGTATCGGCCTAAACTGAGGGAAAAAATATTTTTTTTTATATATTTTTTGGGGTTATTTATTATAGCAAAAAGGAAAAAATATTGCATTTTTTTAAAAATTGACGCTCTATTTTTGTTTATAGCGCAAAAAATAAAAACCGCAGAGGTGATCAAATACCACCAAAAGAAAGCTCTATTTGTGGGGAAAAAAGGACGCCAATTTTGTTTGGGAGCCACGTCGCACGACCGCGCAATTGTCAGTTAAAGCGACGCAGTGCGGGAAGCTTATATTTTGTCTGGGCAGGAAGGGGGTGTAGGTGCACAGTAGGTAAGTGGTTAAACAGCACACATGCAGTTACAGCAAATGGGCTTAGGTGCTATTAAACAGCAAACGTGCAGTAACAGAAAATGCGTTTTGGTGCTATTAAACAGCAAACGTGCAGTTATAGCAATTGCGCTTAGGTGCTATTAAACAGCAAACGTGCAGTAACAGAAAATGCGTTTAGGTGCTATTAAACAACACACGTGCAGTAACAGCTAATGTGTTTAGGTGCTATTAAACCGCAAACGTGCAGTAACAGCTAATGCGTTTAGGTGCTATTAAACAGCACACGTGCAGTTACAGCAAATGCGTTTAGGTGCTATTAAACAGCAAACGTGCAGTTATAGCAACTGAGTTTAGGTGCTATTAAACATCACACGTGCAGTTACAGCAAATGCATTTAGGTGCTATTAAACAGCACACGTGCAGTTACAGCAAATGCGTTTAGGTGCTATTAAACAGGAAATGTGCAGTAACAGCACATGCGTTTAGTTGCAAATAAACAGGACAAGTGCAGTAACACCGAGTATGTTTAGGTGTAAACTAAACAGCACACAGGCAATACAACACGTTAGAACACTGCAGCTAGCACAATCTCCTACCTGACAAATAAGGATGAGCTTCGTGTTCGATGCGAACACATGTTCGCATCGAACATTGGCCGTTCGATCGTTCGTCGAAAACGAATCGGGCCGTTCACGCCAAATTCGAATGACCCATAATTCACTGCGGCGTTGCGCACTGATGATTGGCTAAGCATGCACCATGACCCCGCATGCTTGGCCAATCACAGTGCCCAAAAAACGAAGAGACCTAATTGGCCAAAGCCTGGGTGCTTTGGCCAATTAGGGCTCAGGGGTTTAGCACACGCCCCACACTATAAAAGGCCGCCTCCCGGGCGGCCTCGTGTAGTGTGTTCCGGCTTGCTTTGCACTGCAGTCAGACAGACAGATAGAGAGAGAGATAGATAGACAGAGACACAGGGCCAGATTCAGGTAGAGTTACTCTAGAGTATCAGTGATACTCAAGCCTAACTCTCACTTTGAGCCGGCGTTTCTGTTTTCAGTAAGCAGAAAACAAGAAACGCCAGGTTGGAGTTCCATACGAGCGGCGTAATTATATTTCGCTGTCGTATCGGAACTGCAATTTTAAAAATGGTGCTCGGGGTGTTCCCGCTGATTAACGCCGAGAATATTTTAATCAGCGAGAATCGGCAATTCACGATCGTATTCGGGCCCGACACAGTGACTTTCCGAAGTCTCTGTAAGAGATACGCGGCGTAAAGAAAAACCAGCCCCCTAGTGGAGTATCCTATGTTAAGTATGGCCGTCGTCATCGCGTCGAATACATATTTTTTCGAGTCGTTTGCGTAAAACGTCCGTGAATGGGGATTGACGTCATTGACGTTCACTGACAGAATTTGGAGCATGCGCACTGACAGTCGACGCATGCACAGTACGTTCGCCGCCGCAACTTTAGGAGCAAGTGGTTTGTGAATACAGTACTTGCTCCTAAAGTTTCGGCGGAGTAACGTAAATGAGAAAAGTTACTCCAAAATAAAGATTCGCCCATCTACCTGAATCTGGCCCACGATAGATAGATAGGGCCAGATTCAGGTACAGTTAGGCTGGCGGATCCAGTGATCCGCCAGCCTAACTGTCACTTTAAGCCGGCGTTTTTGTTTTCTGTAACCAGAAAACAAGAAACGCCGGGTTGAAGTTCCGATGCGATCAGCGTAAATGAATTTCGCCATCGCATTGTTACTTCAACTTAAAAATGGCGCCTGGGGCGTTCCCGCCGATTTACGCTCAAAAAATATGTTAGTGAGCGGAAATCGGCAATTCACGAGCGAATTCGGGCGCGACGTAGTGACGTTACGACGTTTCCGGAAGCGATACGCGGCGCATAGATAAAGCAGCCCCCTAGTGGAGTATCCTATGTTAGGTATAGGCGTCGTCATCGCGTCGGAAAAAAACCAAATCGCGTCGTTTGCGTAAAACATTCATGAATGGGGACGTGACGTCATTGACGTTCACTGACAGAACTTGGAGCATGCGCACTGGGATGCATTGACCCTCGACGCATGCGCAGTACGTTCGCCGCGGGATCGCGCATAGTTAGAATACTACACGCCCCGTACCCGCCCAATTTGAATTCCGCTGGCTCATTTGCGATGCGCTGCCGCAACTTTAGGAGCAAGTGCTTCCTGAATAACAGCACTTGCTCCTAAAATTTCTGCAGCGTAACGCAAATGAGATGCGTTACTCCAGAGCAAAGATGCTCTGATCTACCTGAATCTGGCCCATAGATAGATAGATAGATAGATAGACAGACAGACAGACAGACAGACAGACAGACAGACAGACAGATTAGATAGATAGATAGATAGATAGATAGATAGATAGATAGATAGATAGATAGATAGATAGATAGATAGATAGATAGATAGATAGATAGATAGATAGATAGATAGATAGATAGATAGATAGATAAGGGAGGCTACTAGTTAGTATAGTTAAATGTACAGTTTGTAGAGAATATATTGACATCCCTAGGAGTTGTCAATATATTTATAAACTGTATAGCTTAGCTAGTTCTGCTATTAGTATCTGTCAGGCAGGAGATTGTGCTTGATGCTCTAACATGTTAGTCAACGTGTGCTAGTTAATTGCACATAGACGCATTAACTGTTACTGCACGTGTGCTATTTATTTGCACAGAAAGGCAGTTGCTGTTAATGCAAGTGGGCTATTGAATTGCAAAGAAACGCAGTCGCTCTGACTGTGCGTGTGCTGTTTAATACCACCTTAGCGCATTTGGTGTCACCGCACGCGTGCTTTTATTTACCACTTGAGTGCAGTTAGTGTCACTGTACGTGTGCTTTTATATACCACCTGAGCGCAGTTAGTGTCACTGTACGTGTGCTTTTATATACCACCTGAGCGCAGTTAGTGTCACTGGACGTGTGCTTTTATATACCACCTGAGCGCAGTTAGTGTCACTGAACGTGTGCTTTTATATACCACCTGAGCGCAGTTAGTGTCACTGGACGTGTGCTTTTATATACCACCTGAGCGCAGTTAGTGTCACTGTACGTGTGCTTTTATATACCACCTGAGCGCAGTTAGTGTCACTGTACGTGTGCTTTTATATACCACCTGAGCGCAGTTAGTGTCACTGGACGTGTGCTTTTATATACCACCTGAGCGCAGTTAGTGTCACTGTACGTGTGCTTTTATATACCACCTGAGCGCAGTTAGTGTCACTGGACGTGTGCTTTTATATACCACCTGAGCGCAGTTAGTTTCACTGTACGTGTGCTTTTATATACCACCTGAGCGCAGTTAGTGTCACTGGACGTTTGCTTTTATATACCACCTGAGCGCATAAATATGTCTGGAAGGACAACAAAGAGAGGCAGAGAGTCACGAGGGCAAGCAGGCTCTGCATGTAGAGGTAACGCTGGTAGTGTATGTGGTGCATCCTCTTCAGCACGTGGCCGTGGCCGCTCGTCCTTCTTTTCGGGAGCTGGCCGTGTTGAGCCTCAACATGCTGAGAAATTAGTAGAGTGGATGACCAAGCCGTCCTCATCCTCCTCATCCTCTCTCACATAGACTGATCAAAGTTCATCTGGCAAAGCAGCTGCCAAGGCGTCCTCTTCCCTCTGCACAATGGCTTCACACAATACTTCCCTAGTACCACCATGTCCTCCTGAGGAGTCCCCCGAACTGTTTCAACACAGTGTTGGGTACATGCTGCAGGAAGATGCGCAGCGTTTTGAAGACTCCGATGACGGAACACTGATAGAGGAAGGCATTGATGTGAGCCCAGGTAGAGGGGGTGTCCGAGAGGGACAGCAATTTGTCAGTGATGATGTTCCCCAAGCTGGAGCATACTGCCAGGTTGTTGACAGTGATGAGGGAGGGGATGATGAGGTCACTGACTCTACCTGGGTGCCTGATAGGAGAGAGGAGGAGGAGGAAGAGGATGAGGCACAGGCACATTTTCAAAGAGGCAGGATGCCCTCCAGGGGTCAGCTTAAGGTCACACCCACTGCATTACAGCGCACATCTATGGCGCTTGTGCATGGCGCTGCTGTGTCTGACCGGTACAGCAAAAGTTCTTTGATGTGGGCCTTTTTTGAAACATGTCCACAAGATCGTACCTTTGCTATTTGCAACTTATGTCGCAAGCGTATCTCGCGTGGCTAAAACATCAACCGCCTGGGTACCACATGCTTGTCCAGACATATGACGACCTGCCATGCAGCTCGTTGGCAAGCACACCAGAAAGACCCACACCAAAGACAAAACCCCCCCTTGCCCTTCTGGGACCTCCAACCCCAGTAGACCCCCAGTCCTCTCTGAAGCCTGCAGTGAAGGTGTAAAAATAGGTGTGTCACAAGCTAGTAGTAGCGGTCAATTTACTGATAGTACCAGGCAAATTTCCCTGCCCCAGCTGCTGCAGCGCCGAAAGAAGTACAATCCCAGCCATCCACATGCCCAGCAGTTGAATGCTAGCTTAGCAAAATTGCTAGCACTTCAACTGCTACCTTTTCAGTTGGTAGATTCTGCCCCCTTCCGTGAGTTTGTGCAATGTGCAGTACCTCAGTGGCAAGTACCAAAACGCCACTTTTTCTCACGGAAGGCTATTCCGGCTCTCTACCGGCATGTGGAAGGCAATGTCCATGCCTCGCTGGACAGGGCGGTCAGTGGTAAGGTGCATATTACCGCTGACTCATGGTCCAGCAGGCATGGACAGGGACGTTACCTGTCTTTTACGGCGCATTGGGTGACTCTGCTGGCAGCTGGGAAGGACGCAGGGCAAGGTCCAGTAGTTTTGAAGGTTGTTCCGCCACCATGCCTCCAAAACAATACTACTGCTTGTGACACACCTCTTTCCTCCACCCCCTCCTCTTCCTCTGTGGCCTCTTCCTGTGGGGATGTTTTCTCCGAACCAGCCGTGCTCCGTAGGCGTACGAGGGAATACGCAGGAATGCAGGCCAAGAGATGCCATGCGGTGCTAGAGCTGGTGTGCTTGGGAGACAGGAGCCACACTGGGGAAGAGGTTTTGTCAGCTCTGCAGGGTCAGGCTGAGAGGTGGTTGACGCCACGCCAGCTGAAGCCTGGAATGGTGGTCAGCGATAATGGCACCAACCTCCTCTCTGCCCTGCGACAGGGAAAACTCACCCACGTGCCCTGGTTTGCGCATTTCCTCAATTTGGTGGTGCAGCGGTTCTTGGGCAGGTACCCGGGCTTGCAGGATGTCCTGAAGCAGGCCAGGAAAGTCTGTGTGCATTTTCGGAGGTCATATAATGCCACTGCTCGGCTGACTGACCTCCAAAGGGAATACAACCTGCCCAAGAACCGCCTAATTTGTGACATGCCCACCAGATGGAACTCAACGTTGGCCATGCTGCAGCGGCTGCACACGCAGCAGTGGGCCATCAATGAGTACCTCTGCCAATATGGCAGCAGAACTGGGTCAGGGCAGCTAGGTTTTTTTTCCCCACGCCAGTGGGCCTTGATCAGGGATGCATGCACTGTCCTGTCACCATTTGAGGAGGCCACGAGGATGGTGAGCAGTGACAGTGCATGCATCAGTGAGACTGTCCCTCTTATTCACATGTTGGAGCACACGCTACGTGGAATAATGGACAGGGCCCTTGAGGCAGAACAGAGGGAGGAAGAGGATGACTTCCTTACCTCTCAAGGCCCCCTTTACCCAGACAGTGGTCCTGCTTGCCCACCTAGCACACAGGAAGAGGAGGAGGAGGATGAGGATGATTGTATCAGCAGCATGGAGGTGGAGCCTAGCACTCAGCAGCAGCAGTCTTCAAGGGATCATTTACAGTCCCAAGGAGCACGTGGAGTTTTACGTGGCTGGGATGAGGTGCCTGTGGATCCTGTCGTCCTCAGTGACCCAGAGGACTGTGGCCCGAATGCCTCTACAAACCTACGCTGCATGGCCTCCCTGATCTTGCAAAGCCTGCGTAAGGATCCTCGTATACGTGCTATTAAGGAGAGGGATCATTACTGGCTGGCGACTCTCCTTGATCCACGTTACAAGAGTAAGGTTGCAGACCTTATGTTGCCATCGCAGAGGGAGCAGAAGATGAAATTTCTGCGGGAGGCCTTGCAGAATGGTCTGTGCAATGCGTTCCCAGAACCGGGGGGATTACCAAAACCTGGCTCTGGACAACGTCTTGCTGAGGCTTTGGTGAGTCACAGAAGGGGCGGTGGAGAAGGTGGTCGTCTGACGGATGCGTTCAGGCAGTTTTTTAGTCCGCAGCCCCAAGGTCTGACCGGTTCCAGCAACCATCGCCAGCGTCTGGTTTACATGGTCCGGGAATACCTAGGGGCAAGATCCGACTTGGACACCTTCCCCACCGAAAATCCTCTGGCTTACTGGGTCTTAAGGATGGATCACTGGCCAGAGCTTGCCCAGTACGCAATTGAGCTACTGGCTTGCCCTGCATTCAGTGTTCTTTCAGAACGGACATTCAGTGCTGCTGGAGGCTTTGGACTGATCACAGGGTGCGCCTCTCCACCGGCTCTGTTGATCGACTGACCTTCATCAAAATGAATCAGGCTTGGATCAACACCAGCTACCAAGCACCTGATGCTGATATTAATGAATAATATCTTTTTTTTTTAAATGTCGGATCCCTTTTAGACTGCTGATGCTGAGTGACTGTCCTCTTATGCTGCTGATGGAATATCCTTCTCCTCCTCACTTTTCTTGCTGATAGCTAGTAAGAAATGTTGTGTTTCTGGGCTCCGCCACCAGTGCCTATGGCACAATTTTTCAGCCCCTGTTTAACAGGGGCGCCTAATAACTATTTTTTATGCAATACTTTGCACGTGGCTCCTTGTTGCACTCCAATTGGAGTTATTGTGAGGGGTTGCAGTGTTGTGATGTGCCCAAGGCCCAATTTTTCTGCCCCTGTTTTAACAGGGGCGCCTTGTTTTCAATCCAAATAAAAGGGATTATACACTCTACTCTCCAGTGCATAAAATGTACTCAAGGCTAGACTATATAATGGTTGACCATGAAATCTTGCGGTCGTGGTGAGCATACACCTTCCGGAATACGAAAAGAGAAAGGGGACCTGGAGTTTAAACGAGGAGCTAATAGATGACAAAGAAGTCTTTGATACAATAAGAACGGACATAGATGAATACTTTACGGTAAACAATACATCCGAAGTAAACACAGCTACTATCTGGGAAGCACATAAGGCTTACATCCGAGGGAAATTAATTTCCCTAGGGGCGAACAAAAAGAGGGTTAGAGAAACAAATAGAAACAAGATAATTAAAGAGTTGCAAGAATTAGAAACTAAACATAAAAACCAACAAAATAATAAAGTATATCAGGAAATGGTAATGAAGAGGACCCAACTAAGAGATCTATTGGAGATTGAAGCCAGGAATATATTCAAAAACGTGGCGAAAGTAAGGTACTTATGGGGAAATAAACCAGGAAAGTATTTGGCGAAAATCTCAAAAGAAAAAAGAAACATAAATTACATAGAAAAAATAAAGGATCAAGAAGGACAGATGAGCTTTAGGACGTCCGAGATTGCGGAGGCTTTTCGGACGTACTACACCACACTGTACACAATTAGAAAAGATGAGACCAAAGAGGAAAAGGCGAATAGAACAAAAAAAATTGGAGAGTATCTAAGTGAAGCTAATTTACCAAAACTATCACATGAAACAGTGGAAACCCTAGAAGACCCAATTACACCTGCAGAAATCAGCCAAGCGATCTTAGGAACACCAGGGGGGAAAAGCCCAGGTCCAGATGGACTGCCAATCAAATACTATAAAAAATGTAAAGAATTATTGATCCCCGAAATGTGCACTTACTTTAATAAATTAGGGGGAACGGAAGATGTAAGGAAAGAATCTCTTCTTGCTAACATCTCAATTATAGCTAAAGCAGGAAAGGATAAGACCCTTTGCTCAAACTATCGCCCAATTGCATTGTTAAATGCTGATATAAAAATGTTTTCCAAGATTCTGGCAACAAGGATTAAACCGTATATGCCTGATTTAATAAGGCCTGACCAGACTGGATTCGTAAGAGGCAGAGAGGGGAGAGATAACAGCTTAAGAACAATTTTATTATTACAAGAAGGAAAAAAGGAAAAAACCCCAGTCGTACTCATGTCATTAGACACTGAAAAATCGTTTGACAGAGTCGACTGGGGGTTTATGATGGAGACTCTGAGAAGTATAGGATTGGGCCCCAGATATATGGAATGGGTGGGAAACCTATATAAATCCCCTAAAAGTAAAGGTGAATGGAAGTGTATCGTCGGTGATAGAGATGATGAATGGAACAAGACAGGGTTGCCCGCTCTCCCCCCTCCTATATGTAATAGCACTGGAACCACTGTTGTGTAAGATAAGGAATAACCCAGATATAGGGGGGGTGAGAACGGGAGACGAGGAACAGAAGTTGGCAGCATATGCCGATGATGTCCTCCTGTATGTGACCAAGCCCAAAATATCAATACCTAACATACTAGACGAAATAGGAAGATATGGGAGACTCTCCAATTTTAAAATAAACCCAGTAAAAACGGTAATCATGAACATAGGAATAGAAAAAAACGAAGAGGAGGTCCTACGCAGAGCATTCCCCTTTACGTAGGAAAAAAAATCACTTCCTTACCTAGGGATAAAAATAACCCCTAAAGTGGAAGACCTCTATGAGGCAAACTACATCCCCCTACTCAACGAAATAAGACGAGATCTAAAAAACCTAACTCAAAAACAGATTACCTGGATGGGGAGGATAAACACATTCAAAATGATAGTACTACCAAAGATAATATACAAATTCCAAATGTTACCAATAAACGTTCCACAAAGTTTTTTTAAGGTAATAAAAAACCAAGAATAAGCCACGCAACTCTCACTCGGGGAAAAAAAACAGGCGGACTAGCTCTCCCAGACATAAAAAGATACTATCAAGCGGTAATACTAACGAGGCTAGTAGAATGGACAAACAGGAACACGTTAAAAAAATGGGCACATATGGAAAACGAGATAAGTAAACAGCACTTAAATACAAATATATGGATTCCACCTAAATTTAGAATAATCAACCCTGACACACATAGCATCACAAAGCAGGTCTTTAAGATATGGGACATGGTATATAAACGGGAAAAATGGGAATATAATTCTCCATTAATCCCACTAGCAAACACAGATTATTTTGCACCAGGGAATAGGACCAAAATGGGGAAAAAATTCGGTAGCAAAAGACTAGGGGACATAGTTACACAAGGGAAAAAAAAAAAAAAAAGAAGAGATTCACGTAACAGAAAGGGCACAACAGATAACAGACTGGGAATATTTACAATTGAAGCACTTAGGGCCAGATTCAGCAACACTTGCGCTGGAGTATTTCGATATGCGCCGCGTAACTGTGAAGATGCGCCGTCGTTTCTATGTGCCCGTACCCACCAAACTAGATGCGCCCAATAACGGGCCATTTGCGACCGGCGGAACGTTCCGACGCCAGAGTATCGTCAGCGCTTAATTTCGCTTGGCGCATCAGTCGCGCCTATTGATTTCCCCTGCAAATATGCAAATGAGGGATTTTTCCCAATTCACGAACGGATTAGCACAATACGCTGGCTACATGCGCCGCGCGTATCTCGTCTGTCCGGCGCAAAGTTATTTCTACAAAAGGCTGCTTTATCTTTACTCCAGATGGTCAGAGGTCAGCAGGAGAGCAGCTACAGCAGCGTTACCGACGATAGGAGCTAGCTGAACAACCACACTTGCAAGGACAACACCTCTGTGTGCCAACATGCCAGGAGCAATTGTGGTCCTCGAACTACTGATGGGTCCCCCGGAACGAAGGAGGCGGGCACGTGAGAGGATATACCGCACTCGTATGAGCCTCTTTGGCATGGGGGATGAGGAGGTGTATCGCCTCTTCAGATTCAGCCCAGATGCAATACTTGAACTAACCACAACCCTGCAGGATGACATCACCAGCCCACACACACCGCTCACAAGCAGTGCAGCCACTGGTGAAGGTCCTGGCAACACTTCATTTCCTTGCAAGTGGATCATTCCAGCGTACAAGTGGAGTGGTGGCTGGGATGTCACAATCCTCCTCCGTGAGCAGATGTGTGCACCAGGTTGTCCCTGCAATCCTCAGACGCATGTCCAACCAGTTCATCAGACCAACCACTGAGGACCTGCGGCAGAAGGCAATGACAGATTTCTACAACATTGCCAGATTCCCACGCACTGTGGGGCCATTGATTGCACACATGTGGCCCTACAGCCCCCCAGTGCCACAGAGCACATATACCGCAATCGGAAGCATTGGCATTCCATCAACGTACAGGTGATAGCCGATGCCCAACGCCTCATATGGCACGTCCGTGCCAAACACCCCGGGTCCAGCCATGACAGTTTCATATACAATCAGAGCCCCATCCCAGCAGAATTTAACCAGAACATGTATGGGGACAGCTGGCTGGTTGGTGAGTGACAAGGGAGTCAGGCATGACTATCCCCTCCCGTGATGCACAACAGAAGTGGCACATGCATGACTAACATTCTCCTGTCTTTTACCTTACAGGTGACTCTGCATATGCATTGGGACCCCATCTAATGACTCCTTTCCGGAACCCCCAAACCAGAGGAGAGAGAAAATACAATGAAGCACACATCAAAACCCGTGCAGTGGTGGAGCAAACATTTGGGCTCCTGAAGTCCCGTTTCCGATGCCTGAATAAGTCCGGGGGGACCCTACCCTACCTTCGTGTGTCAGATCATCGGTGCATGTTGCATTCTGCACAACCTTGCCATGAGAAAAGGCCTGCAGATTGACATACGTGATGACCTGACCCCCGACCCACACAGTCCCCACCTGCCAGAGGACACCCAGTCTGCTGATGGAAGAGCAGTCAGGAGGGTCCTTGCCGTAGGCATCTTTGGACACTAAACCAAAACATTAATAACACAGACAATGCACGCGTGTACACCACTGATGTCCCTAGATCACACACACCACATGCACATCGCATTGGATTAGCCCAAGTCCAGCATGTAGGAGTTGGGAGCAGTAACGCCAGCGTCAAGGCCCCAATGGTGTCACTGTCCATTCATACACCTTTCACACGTCATTCATACAGCCGTGGGGTTAACTTCACCACCACGGCCGAGGGTGACACCCCTTACTGTCAGGAGTGCCACCCCCTCACATTCACACACCATTCACACTGTCCCCTGCACTCCTGACCGTGTGCAGTAAAAAAAGAAATACAAAATCTCATACCCTGACAAAATAAATAAACAAAAACTCATGACCTGAGTATAAAATAAATAATACAAAATAAACAAAAACTCATAACCTGAGTATTTAAAAAAAATCATAGAAACCAAAACAAAAAAAAAGCCTCATCGGGGATGCCGGGGGCTTCTTCTGGGGGCCCCTCTCTGCCTCCTCAGCTGCCTGGATGGAGTGGGTGGGGGTGGGGGGCATCTGGAGGTGGCTGATCCCCAGGTGGGCCACTCCTGGCAGGTGTGGCCTGCATGCCCTCCAAGGCCATGGCTATCCGGCCGAGGTATGAGTTCGTCTGGGCCTGCATCCGGAGCTGACGGGTGACCTGGTAATGCTGGGCCCGCCGACTCAGCCTCCCCTGGTCCCGGATGGCAGCACTGTTACCCTGGATGGCAGCAGTGTTGGCCTGGACGGCTGCAGTGAGTTGCGTAATATCACCATGCACCTCCCCCAAACTGGTGACCACTGCAGCGCAGTTACAGCTGACATCCTGGACTGCGTTGCTTATCTGGGCAACAGAGCCCAGGCTGTCAGACACTTTCTCCAAATGCCCAACTATAGCCCCCATTTGTTCAGTCTGTCTGGCGTGATCCCTCGCCAACTGGTCCTGGACAACATCAGACACCCCCCTGGTCTTCTGGGTCGCCTTCCTGGGGCCAGAAGATGGTTGTCCCCGGGGGGAAGGAGTCGCCCTTGAGGGGCTTCCAAGGATGGGGGAGGGGATAACAGACGGCCCAGGAGAAGGGGAGGAGACCTCCAAAACTAAAGTAAAGTCCTGCTCTGCCACAGCAGGATCTTCCACAACCACCTCGGCAGGTGTGGTGTGGCCACTCTCCTCCTCCACCTCGGTGTCTTCACCACCCAGGGGCTCGGGCACACGATGGCGTTGGGGGGATGGGGTGGAATGGACGCTGACCGATGATGGCCCAGCTCCGTCATCTGTGGATGACACAAAGCAGACACATGTTGGTGGTCCCACACACTTGGCACATGTACCCTCCCCCCCCAAATGCAACACATCAAATAGGGTATAAAAAACACTTACCTGTCCTGGAGCCTTCCTCCATGGAGTCATAGCCTGGGACCCCCTCCAACTGCTCCCTCTCCAGGCAGCGTGCGACCACCTCCTCCTCCGCGGTCAGGGTGACAGGACATGGGGGACCACCACCTGTGCCCCTCTCATGCCTCCTGATGGTGGCCACCTTGCCCTTGACCTTGCGCCGCAAGTCATTTATTTTTTTCTGAATGTCCGAAGCACTCCGGGTGGAGTACACCAAGACATTCACCCTGGCAGCAATGGACTCCAGGATGCCCTGCTTCCTCTCCCGGCTGGTCTTGCGGCTTTTTTTGAAGCAAATCATTCACAGACTCCATCGCTGAGATGATAACCGAGACCTCCTGGGAATTAAAATTAAGGTTCCTTAGCGGGAGCAGCCATTACAGAGCAAAAGTATCTTCCCTGGGGTGGGGGGAAACGGATATACTTTTGCGCCGGAATGGCATTTCCGCCTGCGCTTTTAAGCGCCCAACGGAAGGCATTGCGCTGACGTTTCCCGTGAAGTGGTGCCGACGGAAGTTGTGAGCATGCGCACAAGGGGGCGAGTGGAGCCGCACTTACTGCGCATGCTCCGTGGATGATGCGCTGAACGTAAGCCTCTGCGCTGGGCTCCGCCCATCATTTACATATGATCACACCCACTTCCACTTGCGTCGGGTTACGCCAGCGCATTATCGTTACTCTGGCGCAAGTTTACGCGCAACTGCTATGTGAATAACAGTACTTGCGCTGAAAGGGTCTTCAGAGTAACGTAAATGAGAAGCGTTACTCCAGAGGAAAGATACTCCCATCTACCTGAATCTGGCCCTTAGTTAACACATTGCCAGCACCAATAAGAGATGACACAGCACAGAATGCAATAGAAAAACTCTGTTCCACGGGAGAACCACTACAGCACGGAATCGCGGTGATCTATAAAATCCTCACAGAATTTGGGACAAAGGACACACTACAAAACGTAGAGGCATGGGAGAAAGAAATAGGGGAAAAGATAGAAGAATCACATATGATTAAAGCAACATTTAACTATGCAAAAGACATAACAACAGTAAAAGCCAATTACAAATGCATGATGAGATGGCACCTGACTCCGGTCAAACTCAATAAAATACATACAACTAACTCCCTCCTATGTTGGAGGAATTGCAACCAAGTAGGGACAACATTGCACATATGGTGGGACTGCCTGAGAGTTCAGGAATATTGGAAAGAGGTTCTCAAAATAACCGAAGAAATCACTGGAGAAAAGATCCCTTTGGACCCTTTGACCTGTCTTTTCCACAGACAAGGTTTAGTAAAAGGGGAAAAAAAATATGCTTCGACTTTGGTTCCGATACTGTTAAACGCAGCAAAGGGTTTGATGCCGAAATTCTGGCTCCTCCCACGGAAACCACCTCTAAAAGAATTTATACATAGTGTCGATCACATCGCGGAGATGGAGCACCTGAGAAGGGTTGACCTGGGAGAGGAAGAGGGAGGAAGAGGTGGGACGATCTGGGACCAGTGGAGAAATTTTAAAACAACGGAAAAATTTATCCAGATACTTTCAGAAATAGACAGGTAAAACATTAATTTAATTTAAAAAAAAGAGAAAAAAAAGAAAGAAGAGATAGTCGACCCGATCCAATCGGGTAAACATGGAATAAGCATGGGGAGGGTGGAGGGGAGATAAATACAAATAAGCCACGGGATGATAATATAGGAGAGGGGAGGGGGGAAGGGGAAGGGAAAAAAAAAAAAGGGGACCCAGGGTCAAAGGGACAGAGGGGTGGAGCGGGAATCCTTATTTTTATAAGAGCTATACATAAACCGTTTGACTCACTATCTGTTATTACACTTCGGTTGATAAAAAAAAAAAAAAACAGGGGCGCCTAATAACAATTTTTGATGCAATAATTTGCACGTGGCTCCTTGTTGCGCTCCAATTGGAGTTATTGTGAGGGGTTGCAGTGTTGTGTTGTGCCCAAGGCACAATTTTTCAGCCCCTGTTTAACAGGGGCACCTAATAACAATTTTTGATGCAATAATTTGCACGTGGCTTCTTGTTGCGCTCCAATTGGAGTTATTGGGAGGGGTTGCAAGTATTGTGTTGTGCCCAAGGCACATTTTTTCAGCCCCTGTTTAACAGGGGTGCCTAATAACAATTTTTGATGCAATACTTTGCATGTGGCTCCTTGTTGCGCTCCAATTGGAGTTATTGTGAGGGGTTGCAGTGTTGTGCCCAAGGCCCAATTTTTCTGCCCCTGTTTTAACAGGGGCGCCTAATAACAATTTTTGATGCAATACTTTGCACGTGGCTCCTTGTTGCGCTCCAATTGGAGTTATTGTAAGGGGTTGCAGTGTTGTGTTGTGCCCAAGGCCCAATTTTTCTGCCCCTGTTTTAACAGGGGCGCCTAATAACAATTTTTGATGCAATAATTTGCACGTGGCTCCTTGTTGCGCTCCAATTACAGTATGTTTGAGGGGTGCCCTTTTTTCTAAAAAATTTCTTTCACAAAACAATAATGGCCCCCCACCACCGCAAAATATTCAACATAATGTTGCCACACAGAACTTGCGCAAGTAGCATTAATTACTTTTTTTTTTATAGTCCTCTCATGTTGTGCAGGGACATTTCTAAACACGTGACACTACTATAGACACCCAGCAGGTGTGATATTTAAAGGAATTTTTTTTTTTTTTACTTTAAGCATCATTAAAATGGCTGCTCCGCAAAAAACGGCCGTTTAAAAAAAAAAAATTCCATTGATACAAGTTCCCTGGGGCAAGACCCGGGTTCTGAACGACGTTTTCCAACATTTAATTGAATTTTGTTCTTTAAAACGACCGTTTTTGAATTCAAACGTTCGGGTCCCATAGACTTCAATGGGGCTCGAAATATTTGTGCGAACCCGCGGTCTGTTCGAACGTTCTGGTGCGAACCGAACCCGGGGGTGTTCGGCTCATCCCTACTGACAATTAGGAATAGCTGATCCAACGAAGCTATACAGTGTATAAATATATGCACAACTCCTAGGGATGTATATATATTCTATACACACTGTAAATGAAGCTAAACTTACTAGCCTGTCTGCTCTATCTATCTATCTGGTAGAAAAGACACTGTCGCTCTATCTCTCTCTATAGGACTTCTCTCATTAACAATCCGCCCAGCAGGCGGCCTTTTATAGTGTGGGGCGTGTGCTAAAACCCTGAGCCATAATTGGCCAAAGCCACCCAGGCTTTGGCCAATTATGGCTCTTTGTTTTTTGCGCGCTGTGATTGGCCAAGCATGCGGGACATACAGCATGCTTGGCCAATCATCAGCGCGCAATGCCGCAGTGAATTATGGGCCGTTGCGCGTCACTCGAATTTGGCGCGAACGACCCGTTTTGTTCGAATTTCGTCGAACGTACGAACGGACAATGTTCGAGTCGAACATACGTTCGAAACGAACGCGGAGCTCATCCCTACTCTTGATGTTCAAGGCAATGGGGAAACCGCTGTCATCAATATTCCTTCAACTGTCTGTTGCACACTCTGTAAAACTGAGTAAACTACTCTCTTCAAATGGCAAGCTGATCTGCCAGAAAGGGACTTGGATGAGTGTTTAAGCTACTATGTTACTAAAATGTTCTTAGCCAAGGATAGGTTTATTCTAATGAAATTTCTTCACAGATCGTACCATACTACTGTTTCCTTGGCCACCATATAGGGCCAGATTCTCAAAGAATCCCCGGCGGCGTAGCGTTAGCCATTTACACTACACCGCCGCAACGTACTAGAGCAAGTGCTTTATTCACAAAGCACTTACCTGTAAAGTTGCGGAGGCGTAGCGAAAATCCCCCGGCGCAAGCCCGCGTAATTCAAATTAGCCGGGTAGGGGGCGTAGAGCATTTAAATTAGGCGCGTTCACGCGCCGAACGTACTGCACATGCGCCGTCCCAAAAACTTCCCGACGTGCATTGCGCAAAATGACGTCACAAGGACGTCATTGTTTTAGACATGTACGTAAATGGCGTCCAGCCCCATTCACGGATGTCTTACGCAAACGACGTTAAATTTTCAAATGGCGACGCGGGAACAACGGCAATACTTAACATAGGATGCGCCACCTTTGGGCTGCTTTATCTTTACGTTCAGGAATCGGCGTATTAGGCTCATTTGCATAGGCAAATGAGAAATCAACGTAAAGGCCACCTAGCGGCCAGCGATGTCATTACATCTACGATCCGACAGTGTAATTGTTTTACACATGTCGGATCTTCACCTGTATCTATGCGTAAGTGATTCTAGGAATCACACGCATAGATACCCAGGGAAAATAACTGCGATACGACGGTGTATCTGAGATACACCGTCGTATCGCCTCTGAGAATCTGGCCCATAATCTACATTTAGTTCCCTGTGTATTAGATGTCAACTTGCAGAGGGTATTGTGACGGATCTCAGACACCCCAGGTGGGCACATCCGCCAGACCTGTGTCTCCTGTCCTCCAAACGCACCCGCAGCCTGGCGATTCGCCATAACCAGCCCTTAACCCCTCAATCACGAGACAATCCACACATGTTGAGGGTTACACAACCAGAGCTTAACTGTTTATTAAAATCCAAACTATACAGTTTTACACACAGTTAGGGACACTCCCCTTAGCCTTGTCTTAGCCTTTGGACATTGAAACAGTGTCAGATACCTAATGAGATTATGGTAAACAGGCAGCCTAGCTTCTCAATACACACCCCCTGCGGAGAGACGTCTGCAGTCCACTCTCCATTGTCTGTGTCCAGCAACAAGAGGGGGGGGGGGTGGGGGGGTGTAGGGCTGTAACATTACATTACATCACAATAATGCCAGCTTCAGGTCTCCAGTATCTTTCCGGGCCATAGTCTGTCGGTAGGAGGCACGCCCACAATCCTTTCCAAGACATACAGTGACAGTGGGTTCTGTCACAGGTATGTTCTATCACATTTCAAAAAGGGGAAGCAATCAAAACTAAAATTAAAATAGTCCTTCAAACTTCAGCAACGCTATAAACTTTAAACTGTTGCATTAGTTCAAAACAAAACTTTGCATGTAGCAGTTCATGATTGATTCATCAGCTGTGTTGAATGTTCGATCGTTATGACATCTAGTGCTTAACCACTTGCCTACTGTGCACCTACACCCCTTCCTGCCCAGACAAAATTTAAGCTTCCGGCACTGCGTCGCTGTAGTGCGACGTGGCGTCCAAACAAAATTGGCGTCCTTTTTTTCCCACAAATAGAGCTTTCTTTTGGTGGTATTTGATCACCTCTGCGGTTTTTATTTTTTGCGCTATAAACAAAAATAGAGCGTCAATTTTTAAAAAAATGCAATATTTTTTACTTTTTGCTATAATAAATAACCCAAAAAATATATAAAAAAAAAATTATTTCCTCAGTTTAGGCCGATACGTATTCTTCTACATATTTTTGGTAAAAAAAAAAATGCAATAAGCGTTTATCGATTGGTTTGCGCAAAATTTATAGTGTTTACAAAAAGCCTGCGGCTTTAAAAGGACATCACGTCATATGACGTGATGTCAGGACAATGGAGTCCTCCGCCCGCCGTCATTTGACAGTGGGCGGAGGACAAGTGGTTAAACTCCCTATGGAAATTGCACTCACCATATTCCAGATCAATGAAGGCCTCTGTATATGTGTGAGGTGGCTGGGATCATTGCCAAACGAACATCCGTCCGACCCTCAAAAGATGATCTGCCAGCAGGAAAACAGACACTTGCGTCCTCTGATTCACCAGGATCCAATCAGCTGAGAGTTTTTCATTATACTCGGGCAAAGAAAGGGAAAGGGAAGCCTCATAGTGTAAAACTGTAAAGCTTTTATTTATCTAAAAGACCCCCTTTCCCTTTAATACATTAAACTTACAAACAAATGTTTGAAAAAAAGGATCCAATAAAATAGTAGCATGGTATATTCGGTTCTGTTAGTCTCACCACCTATCGTAGAGCTGTGATCGTCCGGGGTGGTTCCCGTAAAGAAACCAGAGACGGTGACCAATGTAGTAAGCCGAGTAGTTCCACCACAGAACAATCAAACTCTCACTATGTGAGCCTATTAATGCATATTGTTACATTGTGTTAAAGATGACTGAAATGGACATGCAATGACTGTCAAGCCTGCATGTTTCGACTACAGTCACTAGCCATTATACAGTACCATTCGAAAACAGGATCTGCAAGTACCCAGCGACCTTTTAACTTAGGGCGCACTGCCACCTAGAGTGCAACTGTGGCTGCTGTGTATACAGTCAGCTCTCTGCCGTGGAGAGCCGGGTGTCAGTAACAGGACAGACAAGTGTGAGGAGGAGAGGTGGAGTGCAGAGACGGCGCGGCTCAGTCACTGGGGAAAGCAGATTTTTAGTGGAGCCGCTGTAGCTCTGCAGTACATGTGTATGGGAGCGATCTGCGCTCCTCTCCTACCTGGGAACTATACACAGAGCAGCCTGGAACTGAAGTGTCTTCCGCCCAGCTCCCCACACTCATCCTGGGCACTGACACACACATAAAGTCCTAGCTGGGGGGAGCTGCAAATCCTGTGTATAAGGAGACACACACCAGTGGAGGAAAATACAGAGACTGACTGGTGCTTGTAAATGCCGCCCTATTACACAGCCTTTACATTGCAGCACATCAACTCCACTGACTGCTCTGCACACTGCTCTGTACACACTCAGCCCGCCCCCATCACATGGCACAGTAAACAGTTCCTTTGGCTTTCTGCAACTTTCAGGACAGGATGATATCATACCAGCCTTCAGTTCAGCTCTTCATCTTGATAACCCCGAGCCCCTTGGAGTGTTCCACCCCCTCACTTGGTCACATTGCACAGGTCACAGCATGGCAGGTTTTGGAAGCAGAGGATGTGGGTGAGTGATCAGTGTCCAGCTACACATGTTATTACTGATATCAGTGCTGTGCAGGGTGGTCAGTGTGTTATGTCTCTTTATGTTTCTTTCTTCTGCTGGTGACCACCCATTGAAGACATTGCCTACAGATCAGGCTGCTGCCCTGGTTACTGCTGATACTAGTGCAGCCTGGAGGTGAAGCATTTACTAGAACTGGGCTGTATTTTTACAATCGCTGTGTCCATTAGGGGTTCCCACCATCCATGTGCTGAGTTCTGGGGTCTGTACACCTGCCGTGCCCATTATGAGAGGTTAATTTTGTTTATTGAAAAATCTTACAAACAACAACTTATATACAGTAAAACCATAATAAATAAAACATATTTACAAAAGTATTAAATATGACTATACAAAACAATAACAAAAAACAAAAAACGCAAGAACATAATAAACGGTGCAAACCAAATTGCGCAAAACATAATCCCTATGGGAGAAACAGACTAAAGAACATTACCATGCATGGAGCCTTTTATAGAACATGAGTGCGAACTGCTATTAGGGTAGTTGGGTGTGTTTCCTAGCCTGGCTACATCCTCTCCCTGGAGAACCAGCGCGCTTAGTTGCACCCTGGCCCTCTTCATCCATAGAGGATGCTGAACTGAACGAGTCCCATGCATCATCATCTTCATCATCATCATCTTCATCATCAGACAGCACCTTAAATTTATTCGCCAAAGGCAAAACCTCTGAGCTTAAGGTAACTGTACCTCCTTTTTTCCCTTTCCTTTTGCCTCTCCTCCTCCTCTCCTCCAACCACTCCATATCATCCTTGGACAACCCGGAATCAACAGCCCCCCCACAACCTTCACCCCCTCCCTCCCACATTCCCTTCCCTTATCCACCACTAGGCCAGCCTCTTCACCATCCTCCCCACTACTCTGCACCCCACCATCCTTAACAGAAACCCTGCAGCGTCGAGGGGGGGGGGGGACTGGCACCGCATCTGATGCACCAGCCTCAGCACCTCTTGCTGCCTCTGCAATTTTAGAAGACACAGAAGGATTGGACACATTCTCTGCAACTGACAACTTACATACAGACTGGGAAGACACTGAGACACTGGGAATTGGCATAGACTGGGGCACCTCAGACTGGGAAGATACGGGCACACTAGGCAAACGCACAGACTGGGGAGACACGGGCACATTGGGTGTTGGCACAGACACGGGCACATTGGGTGTTGGCACAAACTCAGATGGACTCACAGGCACTCCAGCTGCTGAGCTCTGGGCATCCTCCATGTCCAGGTGAAAGAACTCTCTCAGGAGCTCAGGCTTGTTGTGCATTGCCTCAGGACACTGACTATAAGGATCATTGCACAGATTGCACCTTATGAGGTTACAATCCTTCACCAGATGTCGTATTCCCTGGCACAGAGAGCACCTCATCACTGGACAGGAGGACGTAAGGTGACCTTTGTCTCCACACTTGTTGCACAGCTTTGGCTGGCCCGGGTAAAAGATGGTCAGCCTGTGCCTCCCCAGGAAAGCCGAGGATGGCAGATGCTGGACAACATTATCAACGACCTTTAATTTCAACTGTACAGACCATCCCCCCGTCCATATTCCCCGGTCATCCAGAATCTTTTTTAGGGGGCTCAGGACGTCTCCATATCTCCTCAGCCATACACATAAATCCTCCTGGGGTATGAACTCATTGCGAACCGAAATTGTCACCATTTTAATGAGGGGCTGGCGGGAGACAAGCTTGTGCATGAGCCCCTTCCAGTCCGGCAGGCCCCCACACACGTGCTCATATTTTTCCCAGAAAATGTCCAAAGACTCCGGAGAAAGGACAAATCGTACTCGTAGGAACCCGCCAGACTGATCAGGGCGAAGATATCCGCAGGTGTAAACCCCATCTGTAAAATCCTATCCACCACCGCCCTCCTAGGTGGGGGGATTCCACCACCTTCCCACCTCAGCTGCACAACATTCCTCCTTTTGAACATGGAGGGAGGCAAAGCATTCCCATACTCCTTCCCTGCTTGTTCCCCCTTCCCAGATCATGCAGCAGCAACACCAGCATAGGATTTTTTAACACCCCCTGCATTTGCAGTCCTGTCCTTAGACACAGTCACACCTGCTGGTAAAGAGTCTGATTCAGCTGGGATAGCAGAGTCAGGGCCCATCCCCTCCCCCTGCTCTGTAAACACAGCTCCAGTCCTGTCCAATGCACACTCCTGCAATTAAGTATAGTCATATTTAATTATTTTGTAAACATGTTTTATTTATGATGGTTTTACTGCTGGGATTCAGCTGGGATAGCAGAGTCAGGACCCATACCCTCCCCCTGCTCTGTAAACACAGCTCCAGTCCTGTCCAATGCACACTCCTGCAGAGTTGTGGCACTACCCAGCATCAACTCCACCATTCACAGCCGCTGTGCCTGGTCCAGGCAAAGTCCCTGTATTGTCCATGGACTTCTCTGCAGACTGACAGTTTTTATCAGAGGGTTTTGCATGCTGTTCATTGTCTATGGGATTGGGCTGACTGTCTGCAGCACCACAACCCCCAGGAAGCCCATTGTCATTAAAGTTCACATCCAGGGGCGGACTGACCATTTCGGCCATTCGGGCAGTGACCGAGGGCCCGTGCCACTAGGGGGCCCCATCAGGGTGGCCAGCCTCAGTAAAACTAGGGACAGAATGTAAAAAACAGTGTTTTTTTACATCTGTTCCTGATATGTCTGGCACCGACATTATTTTGATGTGAAATTCCTGAGATTATAGCTGCCCCGCCTCTGCACTGCCCCCTCAGCCAATAGGAACACGCTGCACACGCCCCCTTCTCCAGTGCGGCTTTTTTGACACAGAAGCAGGAGATTCCGACTGCTGGAGGAGAGGGGGAGGCGGGGACACAGCTTGCTTGTGTGGGACGGACTGTCTGATAAGGTAAGCTGGCTGAATTTTACAAGATGCATCCTTGTCAGTGGGTTACCCTAGTGAGCAGAGAGGGAGGGGATGTGTTACCTCTAGCATGGCTCTGAGGCTATTAGATCGATTTTGTTTGTAGGAAGTGCACTATTTCTGGAGGAAGGGCATGTCCTGAATGTCTCCCCAATCTCTACTACACCTGCCTACTCATTAGCTGCCCACCACTACACAGGCACAGTCCCCCTCCTCTCCTCTCCTGTATTACCAACTCTTGTGTCTGTGAGCTGCTGGGGCACTACAAGTCCCAGCATGTCAGGAAATGGGGCAGCAGTGCATTTAATCATGCTTATTTTTGGGTGAAAAATGCTGGTGTGTGTATATATAATGTGTGTATATACTGTGTGTGTATATGTATAATGTGTGTGTATATACTGTATGTATAGTGTGTGTATATACTGTATGTATAGTGTGTGTATATACTGTGTGTATATGTATAGTGTGTGTATATACTGTATGTGTATATGTATAATGTGTGTGTGTGTATATATACTGTATATGTATATGTATAATGTGTGTGTATACTGTATATGTATAATGTGTGTGTATATACTGTATGTGTATATGAATAATGTGTGTGTATATACTGTATGTGTAGTGTGTGTATATACTGTATGTGTATATGAATGTGTGTGTGTATATACTGTATATGTATATGTATAATGTGTGTGTGTATATACTGTATGTATAGTGTGTGTATATACTGTATGTGTATATGTATAATGTGTGTATACTGTATAGTGTAGTGTGTGTGTGTGTATATACTGTATGTGTATATGTATAATGTGTGTGTATATGTATAATGTGTGTGTATATATACTGTATGTGTATATGTATAATGTGTGTGTATATACTGTATGTGTGTGTATATACTGTATGAATAGTGTGTGTATATACTGTATGTGTATATGTATAATGTGTGTGTGTACTGTATGTGTAGTGTGTGTATATACTGTATGTGTATATGAATAATGTGTGTGTATATACTGTATGTGTAGTGTGTGTATATACTGTATGTGTATATGTATAATGTGTGTGTATATACTGTATGTGTATATGTATAATGTGTGTATATACTGTATGTGTAGTGTGTGTATATACTGTATGTGTATATGTATAATGTGTGTGTGTATATATACTATACTGTATGTGTAGTGTGTGTGTGTGTATATATACTGTATGTGTATATGAATAATGTGTGTGTATATACTGTATGTGTAGTGTGTGTGTGTGTGTATATACTGTATGTGTATATGTATAATGTGTGTGTGTGTATACTGTATGTGTATATGTATAATGTGTGTGTGCATACTGTATGTGTATAATGTGTGTGTATATACTGTATGTGTAGTGTGTGTGTGTATATACTGTATGTGTAGTGTGTGTGTGTGTGTATATACTGTATGTGTATATGTATACTGTATGTGTATATGTATAATGTGTGTGTGTGTGTGTATATACTGTATGTATAGTGTGTGTGTGTGTGTATATACTGTATGTGTATATGTATACTGTATGTGTATATGTATAGTGTGTGTGTGTATATACTGTATGTATAGTGTGTGTGTGTATATACTGTGTGTATATACTGTATGTATAGTGTGTGTATATACTGTATGTGTATATGTATAATGTGTGTGTGTGTATATACTGTATGTACAGGTGGTTCTCCAAAAATTAGCATATTGTGATAAAGTTCATTATTTTCTGTAATCTACTGATAAACATTAGACTTTCATATATTTTAGATTCATTACACACAACTGAAGTAGTTCAAGCCTTTTATTGTTTTAATATTGATGATTTTGGCATACAGCTCATGAAAACCCAAAAATTCTATCTAAAAAAATTAGCATATCATGAAAAGGTTCTCTAAACGAGCTCTTAACCTAATCATCTGACTCAACTAACTAACTCTAAGCACCTGCAAAAGATTTCTGAGGCTTTTAAAAACTTCCAGCCTGGTTCATTACTCCAAACCGCAATCATGGGTAAGACTGCCGACCTGTCCAGAAGGCCATCATTGACACCCTCAACCAAGAGGGTAAGACACAGAAAGAAATTTCTGAACGAATACGCTGTTCCCAGAGTGCTGTATCAAGGCACCTCAGTGGGAAGTCTGTGGGAAGGAAAAAGTGTGGCAGAAAACGCTGCACAACGAGAAGAGGTAACCGGACCCTGAGGAAGATTGTGGAGAAGGACCGATTCCAGACCTTGGGGGACCTGCGGAAGCAGTGGACTGAGTCTGGAGTAGAAACATCCAGAGCCACCGTGTTCCTGCACACGCCTGTAATGGGCTACAGGTGCCGCATTCCCCAGGTCAAGCCACTTTTGAACCAAAAACAGCGGCAGAAGCGCCTGACCTGGGCTACAGAGAAGCAACACTGGACTGTTGCTCAGTGGTCCAAAGTACTTTTTTCGGATGAAAGCAAATTTTGCATGTCATTCGGTAATCAAGGTGCCAGAGTCTGGAGGAAGACTGGGGAGAGGGAAATGCCAAAATGCCTGAAGTCCAGTGTCAAGTACCCACAGTCAGTGATGGTCTGGGGTGCCATGTCAGCTGCTGGTGTTGGTCCACTGTGTTTTATCAAGGGCATGGTGAATGCAGCTAGCTATCAGGAGATTTTGGAGCACTTCATGCTTCCATCTGCTGAAAAGCTTTATGGAGATGAAGATTTCATTTTTTAGCACGACCTGGCACCTGCTCACAGTGCCAAAACCACTGGTAAATGGTTTACTGACCATGGTATTACTGTGCTCAATTGCCTTGCCAACTCTCCTGACCTGAACCCCATAGAGAATCTGTGGGATATTGGGAAGAGAAAGTTGAGAGACGCAAGACCCAACACTCTGGATGAGCTTAAGGCCGCTACCGAAGCATCCTGGGCCTACATAACACCTCAGCAGTGCCACAGGCTGATTGCCTCCATGCCACGCCGCATTGAAGCAGTCATTTCTGCAAAAGGATTCCCGACCAAGTATTGAGTGCATAACTGAACATAATTATTTGAAGGTTGACTTTTTTTTAATTAAAAACACTTTTCTTTTATTGGTCGGATTAAATATGCTAATTTTTTGAGATAGGAATTTTGGGTTTTCATAAACTGTATGCCAAAATCATCAATATTAAAACAAGAAAAGGCTTGAACTACTTCAGTTGTGTGTAATGAATCTAAAATATATCAAAGTCTAATGTTTATCAGTACATTACAGAAAATAATGAACTTTATCACAATATGCAAATTTTTTGAGAACCACCTGTATAGTGTGTATGTGTATATACTGTATGTGTATATGTATAATGTGTGTGTGTGTGTATATACTGTATGTATAGTGTGTGTATATACTATATGTGTATGTATAGTGTGTGTATATACTGTGTGTGTATATAGTGCATGTATATACTATGTATGTATGTATAGTGTGTGTGCTTATACCATTTGTATGTGTGTTTATATACCATGTGTGTGTATGTTTAGTGTGTGTATGTATTAAGGCTTGCCGTAGGTTAGCCTGTATTTGTGGGAGGAGTCTGGTGAGTACTTAAGGCTCCTCCCCACATCAGGTTCGGGTTGGCGCCATTTCTGGTTTCCCACCCACCCGTTCCCCCAGTTTCACACACCATTTCTCTTTGTACTTTTTCTTATTCTCATATTCAGGGTATGCCCTCTTCTAGGCATACCGACCAGCTAGGCCAAGGCACACCTCAGGCCTTGGTTGCTAGGGTGATCACATTCCATACTCGAAGACTCTGACCACAACTAAAAAAACAGCCCACCTGGCTAGTCTTTAAAGGCACTCTCCTCCAGGTGCCCGCCCGATCGTCACACTGTCATGGGGGGGTCATCCTAGGGTCATGTTGACAGCATGACGGGGGGAGGCTGTCCACCTTTTTTATCTCCCGGGGTCACTCTGGCAGCATAGGGGGGAGGGGGGTTCGTCCTCATATTTCTGCAGGGGGTTGGGTTGTCCTCCCTCAGGTTGTGGCAGTAGTGTTCACACATTGCTGCAATCGTCACATCCTCTCACTGCGTTTCTGTCCCTGTGTTCTACCATAGCGGTTGTCATGACGTTCTGTCCCTGCGTTTGCAGTCTACTTTCAGTTCTGCCCCAGAGTTTCTGTCGTGCGTTTCTGCCCCAGAGTTTCTGTCGTGCGTTTCTGCCCCAGAGTTTCTGTCGTGCGTTTCTGCCCCAGAGTTTCTGTCGTGCGTTTCTGCCCCAGAGTTTCTGTCATGCGTTTCTGCCCAGAGTTTCTGTCATGCGTTTCTGCCCAGAGTTTCTGTCATGCGTTTCTGCCCAGAGTTTCTGTCATGCGTTTCTGCCCAGAGTTTCTGTCATGCGTTTCTGCCCAGCGTTCTGCCCAGCGTTTCTGCCCAGCGTTTCTGCCATGCGTTCCATCATAGCGTCAGAACATTTGGGGCTTGTGTAGCACACTCGTGTAAAGGCAGGGGTTTCTGTCTTAGCATTTCCGTCACAGCGTTCCTGCCCCAGGGGTTGTGGTCACATCGTTTCCGTCACAGCGTTTCTGCTCCAGGGGCTTCCGTCATAGTGTTTCTGCCCCGGGGGTTTTCCGTCACAGCGTCCTGCCCCGGGGGTTTTCCGTCACAGCGTCCTGCCCCGGGGGGTTTCCGTCACAGCGTCCTGCCCCGGGGGGGTTTCCGTCACAGCGTCCTGCCCCGGGGGTTTCCGTCACAGCGTCCTGCCCCGGGGGGTTTCTGTCCCGGGGGGTTTCTGTCACAGCGTCCTGCCCCGGGGGGGTTTCCGTCACAGCTCCAGGTGGGTGCGGGGGGGTGTTCCAGTCCTTGGGTCTGGCGGGGGGGGGTGTCTGGTTTCCTAGCTCAGTATTCTGGCATAGCGTTGCTGCCCCAGGTTTCGGTCATTGCGTTTTCAGTCTCTGCATTCTGTCATGGCGTTTCTGCCCACGTTTTTCTGTCTTTGCAGTTTCAGTCTCAGCTTTCTCATAAGCGTTTCTGTCTTTCTTTTTTCAGTCTCAGCATTCTGTCGTAGCTCTTCTGCCCCAGGTTTCTGTTGGTGCTTTTCTGCCTCAATGGTCCAGTCTCAGAGTTGACTGCCCCAGGATTCTGACATTGCATTGCAGTGTCAGCTTTTCTGTCATTACATTTTCTGCCTCTGCGGTTCAGTCTCAGCTTTTCCGTCTTAGCATTTCAGTCTGCCCAGGATTCTGTCTTTGCATTTCTGCCTCAGCGTTCAGGTGCAACGTTTCCCCCTCAGCGTTTCTGCCCCAGGGTTCTGTTATCGCATTTCCGCTTCAGCATTATAGGCTCCACGTTTCAGACTCTCCATTTCTCTCATACCTTTTCTGCCCCAGGTTTCCTGTCATGGCATTTCGGCCTCAACGTGTTAGGCTCAGCATTTCTCTCATACCATTTCTGGCCCACTTTATCTGGCTTACCGTTTCTGGCCCACGTTATCTGGCTTACCGTTTCTGGCCCACGTTATCTGGCTTACCATTTCTGGCCCACGTTATCTGGCTTACCCTTTCTGGCCCACGTTATCTGGCTTACCGTTTCTGGCCCACGTTATCTGGCTTGCCGTTTCTGGCCCACGTTATCTGGCTTACCGTTTCTGGCCCACGTTATCTGGCTTACCGTTTCTGGCCCACGATTTCTGTCACAGCGTTTCTGGCCCACGATTTCTGTCACAGCGTTTCTGGCCCACGATTTCTGTCACAGCGTTTCTGGCCCACGGTTTCTGTCACAGCGTTTCTGGCCCACGGTTTCTGTCACAGCGTTTCTGGCCCACGATTTCTGTCACAGCGTTTCTGGCCCACGATTTCTGTCACTGCGTTTCTGGCCCACGATTTCTGTCACTGCGTTTCTGGCCCACGATTTCTGTCACTGCGTTTCTGGCCCACGATTTCTGTCACTGCGTTTCTGGCCCACGATTTCTGTCACAGCGTTTCTGCCCCACGATTTCTGTCACTGCGTTTCTGGCCCACGATTTCTGTCACTGCGTTTCTGGCCCACGATTTCTGTCACTGCGTTTCTGGCCCACGATTTCTGTCACTGCGTTTCTGGCCCACGATTTCTGTCACTGCGTTTCTGGCCCACGATTTCTGTCACAGCGTTTCTGGCCCACGCGTTTCTGGCCCGCGATTTCTGGCCCACGCGTTTCTGGCCCACGATTTCTGTCGTAGCGTTTCTGGCCCGCGATTTCTGTCGTAGCGTTTCTGGCCCCCGATTTCTGTCGTAGCGTTTCTGGCCCCCGATTTCTGTCGTTCTGTCCTGGCCCACGAGTGCTGTCCTGGCGTTTTCTGGCCCACGAGTGCTGTCCTGGCCCACGAGTGCTGTCCTGGCCCACGAGTACTGTCCTGGCCCACGAGTGCTGTCGTAGCGTTTCTGGCCCACGTGTACTGTCCTGACCCATGAGTACTGTCCTGGCCCACGAGTTCTGTCGTAGCGTTTCTGGCCCACGTGTACTGTCCTGGCCCACGAGTACTGTCCTGGCCCACTAGTTCTGTCGTAGCGTTTCTGGCCCGCGAGTACTGTCCTGGCCCGCGAGTACTGTCCTGGCCCTCGAGTACTGTCCTGGCCCTCGAGTACTGTCCTGGCCCCACGATTTCGGTCATAGCGTTTCTGGCCCCATGATTTCGGGCTGAGGTTTTGTTTCAATGATTGACGCCCACAATCTTCTCGCCCGTGTACCATACGTCATACGATGCACGTTCACTCTTACACCTATACGACTAGCCCTGAGGGTTCAGTTACCGCCTGTGTCTGCGCTGCAGGTTACTCGGGCGCATTTAACAATCACATAGGGGTGGGGGGCCATCTTTAGTGCATTCATGCGCAGTGGTCTCGATGTTCCTGCTCATGTTCTCGTTCTTAGGTAGGTGCCGAGGGGGTCGTGATCGTTGCATGTCTGGTGATCTGTTGTCTTGTTTGCTAGTTTATGTTCCCAAATCCGAGTCTGGCATGGTTCCCATGTGCCACGATGCTATTGCCAGTGCATCGGCCTTATCCGCCTTCCAGGTAGCTGACACTCAGTCTCCTACCTGTTGTCCCTTTTGCAACTTACCCTCTCACTTCCCTACATCAGCGCGGGTATTGCCCGGTTGAAGGATTTCAATCCGCTTGACCCTTGCTCCATTTCCCCCGTGCATCCTCTTGTCACAAGTAGTTCATTCCTTATGGTGGGGTTGTCTTGGGCATCAGGCTCGTTCCAGCTTTCATGGGTCAATAAGTTCTGAGCGGTTTCGCAGGTTCTATAGAGTTTTCCTTGTGTCTCAAGTCATGGGTCGGTGGGTTCTCCTGTCGTTACGGTTTCTTGTATGCTTGCCTTCCAGGCGCACGCTACTCCACTGGACGGTGTGTTCTCTACCCTTCTTCACCTACACATGTGTCTTTTGCCCTCTTCTAGGCATACCGACCAGCTAGGCCAAGGCACACCTCAGGCCTTGGTTGCTAGGGTGATCACATTCCATACTCGAAGACTCTGACCACAAGTATTAAGGCTTGCCATAGGTTAGCCTGTATTTGTGGGAGGAGTCTGGTGAGTACTTAAGGCTCATCCCCACATGAGGTTCGGGTTGGCGCCATTTCTGGTCTCCCACCCACCCGTTCCCCCAGTTTCACACACACCATTTCTCGTTGTACTTTTTCTCATTCTCATATTCAGGGTATGCCCTCTTCTAGGCATACCGACCAGCTAGGCCAAGGCACACCTCAGGCCTTGGTTGCTAGGGTGATCACATTCCATACTCGAAGACTCTGACCACAAATACTGTATGTATAGTGTGTGTGTGTGTATATACTGTGTATGTATATACGGTGTGTGTATATATACTGTATGTATAGTGTAGAAAGTGCAATACTTTACAAGGCTAGCAAATATAAACTAAAGTAATGAACTCAAGAGATATTCACAGGTTCCCTCTATTTACTGCATAAATGGATTCATTGGTCTATGCCTATTAATATACAAACGCACACATACGCACTGCTGCTGGTAAAAATGAACATCTCGGTTTATTCCCAAGGAGATCGGGATAGTACGACATCACACATTATAAACATCACAATACATATATATACAAGAGAAATTCAAAGATACTTATCACACCTGTAAACTCAGCTGGTTAGCAATGAGCCTAGAGCTCCCATGGCCGGTATATAGAGGAGAGAGAAAGGGGGAGAAGGCCTTGGCCTGGCCACATGTCTTAGACCTAAGATGGCCACCAGGTTTCCATGAAGCTTTTGGCCAGCCAAGACCTTTACTCACCTAGCATCCAAGACAACAGAGAGCTCTCAATTCCAACATCATTCACCCAACACTCATTCAAAAGTCCCACCCATATTTGTCTATCCAATCAGCTGCACTTCCAAAACATTCTCTCCTCTAGGGGGGAGGTATTGCAGTCCATTGTCACAAAACTCTTTGAAGTCTGTAGCACAGCAATGCAAACTGCAGGGGGCCCACTTCCTCTGTAGCTTCAAATAAACCATGGGATCAAGTGTCATTCCCTTGCAAACCCAGATCTTTTTAGCCCAGATTATTTTTACTGTACTCCAACATATGCCGCTTTGCGCCTGAAAGGCGCATATTACCCTTCTTCGGCCACGGCTCCATTAAACAGTCCATATAGTCCAAACAGTCCTCAACTGTTTCATAGTTTAGCGTTCTTCAACATGCACCTCCGAAACAGCTCCTATGGCACAGTTCATAACTAACTTCCAACATGTGATTCCGAAACAGTACCTCTGGAACAGTCTTTCATTCTTCACCATGTGAAATGGCCCCTATGGAACAGTCCATAAATGGCTTCCCAACCTGTTTTTCCGGACCAGTACATATGGAACAGCCCTTAATGGTTTTACCGTATTGCGCCTCTCGACATAGGCTTCAGAACCAGCTCCCATGGAACAGTCCATAACAGTCCTAACGAGCTGTGCTTCTCAACACATGCCGCTTTGCTACTGGGTGCCGCACCAACATCATTCTTCCGTGACAGCTTCCATGTCACCATTCTGTATTTTCTGTATCTTCTTCTTTCTGCCATCTTCAGGACGGCGTGCAGTATAGGCAAGGGTGTCCATTCACTCACCATTCACCTGCACACACTCAGAGCAGCATATTAACCAGCTTTCAGATACAGAGTCTCAAGGAGGGCCTTTTCTTGCCCCTCTTACTAGCCTAAAATACAGTTATCACACTACACCATGACATAAATCAACAATTACCATAATATCTACATATTTGCATATGACCCATCAAATTACATATCCCGCTCCCAACCTTCTATAACTCTTTACTGTAAATACGGGTCGGGATTACACAGGCTTGCACAGTGGTTTTTCAGACTGCAACTTGGCCTGTCTGTGGTACCTCTGGGATCTAAATTGGCAGAAAAGTCTCTAATTTTTACTAAGAGAAATTTCCATCAATTTGTCCCTCAACTTGCATAGGTAAGCAGAAGAGCTTCCTATATAAGTTTTGAGTCTAACAACACATATAAATCTCAAACAATGATAAAAAATAAATAAAAAAACCCACAGAATTCCATCCCTGTGATTCGACTTCAGTGACTATGCCCAGGGTATATCCTGCTAGCTCATCAGGACACTGGCCCTCACAGAGAGACTGTACAATCAGCTTGATGGTGGTCCATAACTCCGCCTGCCGCTGCGTGCACGCCAGAGCCAATGACATATGCCCATCCTATACCATCTCACACTCTCTACCACCTCTCACCCTGGTTGACAAAATCTCGAGCCACGTTACACTGGGTCCCATTCCCCCCAATATAGTGCTGAATATATCCCTCCTCTTCTGGTTACTCCTCAGAGATAAGCGCCCTGAACTCTATACCTGCACATCCCTGGGAGAAATCCACTGATATATCACATTTGATTCAGAGTACATTCAGCACATATAGGGTACTAGGATTCTATCAACCACTGCGAGATGCTGAAGCGCCATGTAATGACGGCATACTGTACCCTGGTAGCCAGGGTTTATTGCTGTCACTGGCATTACCCATGCAGGGTTTCAACCTCTCAGGTAAGACATCAATTAGGTGTATCTCCCACATGTCCAGTAACCGAGAGCTTCTCTATAGGACTGCTAAGATTGAGACACCGCCCCTACGAGGACGTTTTCACCCCATTGATGTATCACCTGGCACCCTCTAGTCTGGCCAACAGACACTGTATTATGCATAAGTGCCAGCCTCCTAGGTACCTGCACCACATTCAGTTAAGTCAATACATGTGAACAAAAAACATTTCCTTCTTTCATTTCCTCCTCCCACAATAAAAAACATATTTTACATCTTTTGTTCTGAAGTATTGGATACGTTATATTCCTTTCCCAACCTCCAACCCATTGCATTTGTATTCATATAAATCACCACCGTTTGCATCCATAAATGACAGGAAGACTTTGGCAAAATGTTTCACAAGTCTTGTTGTTGGGCAAAGTCTTTCAGATTCAGTACTAGTGCAAAAATTGTCCGTCCAAAGCAAAAGAAACCTTATATTTCAAGTATTAATCTGAATCTTTTCTCTCCTGAACGTTTATCAGAACAAATTTTCGGTGTGGTATGGCACAGACGAACTGCCAACCAGATGAACATTCTTCATCTCTGTTCCAGAATCCTCTCCAATTTCGCTCCAAAACCCCCCAAGATTCTGGAATTAAAGAACAAGAGCAGAATCACCCAATTCCCCTTATCGATAATATCCCATAACCCCCTAAACAGGAATTTAGCATTCCTGACTTCTAAACAAATGATCAAAACACCATGATTCCTCTAGGACGAGCCCATTCTAAAATGGATCCCCATGGTACCCTAAGCAAAAATCTAAAATAAAAAATGAATGTGATCGTTGCTTCTCAAAAATTCTAAATTTTAAGCAATAAAAAACCAATGCATTATCTGTACTCTAAGATCTATGCATTACTTCCCCTTTCAGGTGGACAAATGACAAAATATTGGAATTCTTTCCACCTGAATGAACCCCCAAGAAAATACCCCCCCCCAACAAAAGAAAAACACAACGCAATTCCCGCAGCTAAAAATGGCTTCCTACTGTAGCCACCAACAAACCTGCTAATTGAGGACATAATTCAACGACCACCAAGTCAGTTGCTAACCCTGATCCTTTTCAGGCGTACTAAATCTAACAATTTTCCACCTGAACAAAACTAAATAAAAATAAAATAGATAAATGTATTTATAAAAAAATAAAATAAAAAAAATTATAAAAAATTGAAAAATAAAAAAATTTAAATTAATAAAAAAAAATATATAATAAAAAAAAATTGAAAAAATTAAAATTAATAAAAAAAATTAAAATTATAATAAAAAAATTAAAAAAAAAAAAAAAAAAAATTAAAAAAAAATTGAAATAAAACATGAAAATTAAAACTAATAAAACAAATTGAAAAAAAAGAGAAACAAAATTAAAATAGAATAATAATCAAAAAAATAAAAATGAACAATGAAAAAATTAAAAAGTTGTACTACAAATTATGGAGAAAAAAAAATGTAAAACATGGCCATGAACACATAACAACAACACGGCAAGCCAACGACCATCAAACATTGAAAAACACTCAACTTTTAGTTAAAGACATCCATGGACCTTTCCCCTGAGAAGAGTGAGCGCTCATTCCTATCTGGAAGAGAATTAGTTGATGGGAGAAAAAAAAACAACAAAAAAAAAACATCACAATTATTCGTAACCTCACTTCTACTCTATAATCACTGCCTGACTATTGTTTAATATCATCTTTTTTTTTTTTTTCATTGTTTGCAAACAATTACTAATTAATGAGCTCATGGTACCATGTGATAATCGATTATACATTTACAATAATCCAACTGCTTTTCTGTTAAATTTGCCCACTGTTGTTCTCACTTGTAGGATCTGCAAAAAAAAATAAACATTAGTATCCAAACCAATTTAACGTCTTCCATGGTCTCTAGAAAAAGGAACACAAGAACAGTTATTATACACAATTATCACAACATTTGACTTTTTAAATCCCTCAAGCCTTTTTCATTCTGTAATGCAAGGGGAATAATTGCCATATTTTCCTAAACTAAGCAGGCAGTATTGGTAAACTTTGCCATATTACACAGGAAAAATGGCAACGCCATCTGTGCCCAACTACATATAAGCCAGAGAGAAAGGAGTCACCGCTCCAGGTGGGATCACTAAATGGTTACAGGTGGTGCAGGATACCGAGGGTGCTGGCGGTGCACTAAGCAAAATGAAGACAAAGAAAAATGGATAGCCGCACTCCAAAACCTGATGGGTGGTCTTTTATTCAATAGACAGCATGTACAAAAATAGGGTCACAGCAGTGGAAACAAGGAACAGCCGACGCGTTTCGCACTGGATCAGTGCTTATTCATGGCTAATGGAGCATTAAAACTACATATAAGCCAGAATGGCATATTAGCCCAGGGGGCACCCATTGGAATGTTCCTCCAGTCTTGTTGGCTGTAATTAGGGCGTTGGCTGTCATTTATTATCTCCTCTTGCAAATTGTGTGTTCTGTCCTGGCTGCTATCTTTCATATCAGATTTTTGTGGTAGGCTGTTCTTACCCTGGAGGGTTTTCATTGCAGATACCTGTATTTCTGGGGTTTCCTGCTGCATGCTAGCAATCTTAAAGGCTCCATTCCATTTAGAACGTCTGAACTGTCTATGCATACCTGTACTTCTGCTTTTTAGTGAGAAATCTGCCTTTGACCCATATTCCCTATGACTGGACTCTTGACAGTAGTCTCGTAGGATATTGACAAAATTTTGGTAGGATCTAGCATTCCTCAGGGCCATTCTAGCGGGATAGCTTACATAACATTTATTGGCCATTGAGTATATGAAACTTGCATCATCCTCCAATAAGTCAGGACAGTTGAACACTTTCGTATACAATGCAAGATACTCACTGCAGAACAATATCGGATCATCCCCTCTTCTAAATTTCATTTGTTGCAAATCACTCATACCATTATCACGACTGTCCACAATTCGCCTCAATTCCCCTCTTCGCATTTCTGCATCTGCTAAGTTGTCATTAACCTGTGCCGATAACTTGCCTACCACAGGTCCTGGTAGCCATGCTTTCAGAAGAGAGCATGCATCTTCATTACTCAAGTTGAATTTAATTACAAGAGCCTCAAATTTATTGGATAGGCTCATTGGTGATTCCAGGCTGTTAAATTCCCCCAGAACCTGGCATAACGTAAGTCTTTCTTGGATTGTAATCAAACTGTTATTCTGTTTTGCAGCTATAGGTGCAATATCTGACTGTGTTTCATCACGGCTCTTTTTCTCAATGACTGTGCAGATACTAGCCAAGGTGCCTTTGTTCTCGTTAAGCGATACAATATATTGCTCTTTTGTAAGAAGCTGGGAGTGTGCCTTTGCTAGTTCCCTTTCTACAGATCTAATCAACTCTTCCATCTCTGTCACTCTTGTTTGCAATGTTTCTAAAAGTTTGCTCTTTATCTGACCGTCCGCGCTCTGTGAATATAGCTGCTCTCGCAGATCCCTATTTATTCTCGACAAGCTGTCTGCTTTTGCCTGCAATTCCTCCTTCTCATTACTGGATGTTATTGCAATCTTTCGAAGTTGTTCACTGAATTTTCCTACGTCTTCCCCCACACGTCTCCTCTCTGCTTCCCATTTCTCTCCCATTTGATCAGATATTACCTTAATTCTGAGCAATACTGCAATTTCATTAGCCAATTTCTCTTTATCCATTTTCTTTGTTTGTTTACCCACTAATCTGGCATTATGTTGCTGACATTGAGACAATAGCGAAGCACACTGATTTTTAAGAGATTCATCTGCACATGAATGATAACTAACAGAGGCATGTTTCTTAACATATGTATACACAAGCTCCATTTTACAATCCACAGTATACAATCCACAGTACACAATTCTTTTAGTACTAATGTTCTCACACTTAGCCACCTAAAACTATTTAGCACATACCTTTAACACAACTGCACTTTCCCCCCACAAAAAAATGTAACATATGTTTTCTTGGCTCAGGTCATTTGCATGTCACAGACCTGGAAAGGGGGGGTCATTTGGGCTGTCAGCAGCTGAGAAAACACACATCACCCACACCAGACAGAGAGGGGGGGTGGTTGCTCTTTGAAAATGAGGAATGGTGTTCTATAGTTCAAACTTTAACAAAACAGCGCTTTGGGCCTGTTAATTCATCTAACACAACATCACAATCCATGGATCTCACACACTTCCGCACAAACACGTACCTCTCACACTGCCCCAAGCAATGAGCCAGACTCAATTATCTTTTAGCTCTTACAACTCACAAATTAAAAAAACAAACAAAAAATAAACAAATCGCTCCTTGCATTCACTATTCTCATTCCTTACCACTTTAACCGATGTCATTCAACACAATTGAACCTTTTGCATATACATAGAAAAGACTCATCACACATATCGTCCTTCTAAAAGCTGCCTTGTACTTGAGCACTTCTGTCCTGTGGGTTCTATGTGGCTTTTAGGGCTACCACATTTCCATTGGGCGCCATTTGTAGAAAGTGCAATACTTTACAAGGCTAGCAAATATAAACTAAAGTAATGAACTCAAGAGATATTCACAGGTTCCCTCTATTTACTGCATAAATGGATTCATTGGTCTATGCCTATTAATATACAAACGCACACATACGCACTGCTGCTGGTAAAAATGAACATCTCGGTTTATTCCCAAGGAGATCGGGATAGTACGACATCACACATTATAAACATCACAATACATATATATACAAGAGAAATTCAAAGATACTTATCACACCTGTAAACTCAGCTGGTTAGCAATGAGCCTAGAGCTCCCATGGCCGGTATATAGAGGAGAGAGAAAGGGGGAGAAGGCCTTGGCCTGGCCACATGTCTTAGACCTAAGATGGCCACCAGGTTTCCATGAAGCTTTTGGCCAGCCAAGACCTTTACTCACCTAGCATCCAAGACAACAGAGAGCTCTCAATTCCAACATCATTCACCCAACACTCATTCAAAAGTCCCACCCATATTTGTCTATCCAATCAGCTGCACTTCCAAAACATTCTCTCCTCTAGGGGGGAGGTATTGCAGTCCATTGTCACAAAACTCTTTGAAGTCTGTAGCACAGCAATGCAAACTGCAGGGGGCCCACTTCCTCTGTAGCTTCAAATAAACCATGGGATCAAGTGTCATTCCCTTGCAAACCCAGATCTTTTTAGCCCAGATTATTTTTACTGTACTCCAACATATAGGTAGGATGGAAGGTGGCACACTGGGGGGCTCTGCCGTAAGGTGGCACACTGGGGGGCTCTGCCGTAAGGTGGCACACTGTGGGGCTCTGCCGTAAGGTGGCACACTGTGGGGCTCTGCCGTAAGGTGGCACACTGTGGGGCACTGCCGTAAGGTGGCACACTGTGGGGTTCTACCGTAAGGTGGCACACTGGGGGGCTCTGCCGTAAGGTGGCACACTGTGGACTGTGATGTATAAGGAGAATGTTGGGACTTTGTTGTAAGGGAGGACTGATGTGAGATCCTGACTGTTGTACTATATATGTTTTGTTTGTTACTTACTCCTGGCGTAACGGCCATCTGTAAACCCAGGGGCCCCATAATCTTCTTTTGCCCGGGGGCCCCATGAGTTGTCAGTCCGCCCCTGTTCACATCATCATCTTGCACACACACTGTCCCTGAAACTTGCTGAGCTGTCACCGCAGCAATGTTATGGCTGATGTTGGGGTCAGATTTCTTACCAGGTGTTGCAGACTTCATGGTGGAACTTTTCTCCACAGGGTGAGGAACGGTGTCCATCTTCTCATCAGGGGAAGCCGCATCAGGGGGGGGATTCCAGCTTGGCGATGAACTCCAGCATGGCAGAACCTTCACCCTCCTGAGATGCTCCACATTGCTGGGGTGTAAGGGGGACAGAGGCCTCCACCATTGAGGGCTCAGCAGATGTCTGAGGTGTTGAACTGATGGGCTCATTCTCCGGGCCCACCGTCTCACTCACTGCTGAGTCTGTCTGTACCTACATCTCCTCGCTGGTCTCCTCACCCTCCGTGCATGAAGCGGCTCCTCTTCTCATGCGATTAAATCGCTCCTCATTTTTATATTTCTCTTTAAATATTCCGCTATTTTCGTTCAGAGAATACAGCAAATCCTTCTGCCTCCTCACAGCTTGTTCCAGGTCCTTCAGCTCAACCCATTTCGGCCTTTAGAGCCGCTCTTTTCGCACAAATTGCTTTATTACATTTTCGCAATACAACTCCCATCTGCTTTTTCTTTCTGAACTCCGTCATCATGACCATCAACTTCTCCTCCTCCTTCTCAATCTGCCTCAGCTTGCTAACAGTCCTCTGTCTAAAGGCAGACAGGGACTCATATTTCCTTTGGCTAGGCCCAGAATCTTCCACAGGCCTAACCAGGGGGGCCCCATCCAGCATCCCTCCTGGGGAAGAGAAGTCACTCTAGCCCCTGATCTCTGGTAGCACAGGAGCAAAGGAACTCGCAACCACACCCCTCACTGACAAGGAGTGGAATGGCAGTTTCCCACCATCCCTGTGCTGAGTTCTGGTGTCTGTACACCCACTGTGCCCATTGTGAGGGGTTCCCACCATCCCTGTGCTGAGTTCCTGGGTCTGTACACCTGCTGTGCCCATTATGAGGGATTCCCACCATCCCTGTGCTAAGGTACCAATGTCCGTACACCTGCTGTGCCCATAATGAGGAGTTCCCACTGATAAGCTGCACTGATGGAGATGGCACTCCATATCGCCAGCCTAGAGCACACATCAGTCAGGGGCGCCGTACTGATGCCCCCCACCACCTCCAAGCTCAGCGACTGACCCCCCCCCCAAAAAAATGGTAGCAATCTACAAAAGGTGGGGTATACAGAGCGCATAGTTACGCTGGACGCATTCGGCGTTCCCATGTTAAATATGCAAATGAGTAAGATACGCCATTTCACGAACGTAAATGCGCCAGACGGAAAAGATACGCGGTTTGCGTAAGGGTTACGTCCGGCGTAAAGTTATTCCACCATATAGGTGGCGCAACCCATTCAAAGGTATGGACGTTGGAACAACCGTCATATGTTACGTCGTTTACGTAGTACTACGTTAATAGGGCTGTGTGTAAGTTACGTTCACGTCGTAGGCACACTATTTCGACGTAACTGTGAGCATGCGCACTGGGATGGGTCCAAGAGATGACGCATGCGCAGTTCGTTTTTTGAAGCTCAGCCCATCATTTGCATGGGGTCACGCTTCATTATAATATATCACGCCCACTTCCACCTAATTTGACTTACGTCGGCTTACGCCGACAACTATACGCCGATGCAACATTGAGCACATATTCTTTCTGAATAGCATGCTTGCCTCTCAACGTTGCGCCGTAGAATAAAGTAGATACGCTACGCCCGCACAAAGATGCGCCTCTCAACGTGAATCCGGCCTGCAGTGTCTACGAGACACTCCCAAATTACAAATCAAACTCATAAAATTATATATCAAATGTATGCCGTTCAGTAGATCAGGAAAATTGCTCACTGACTGCTCTAGGACATAATACATAATTGACGTCCTCCCCTTTGCTCGTTCCCTGCACACGCTCCCGAGCGCGCAGCGGGGAAAATCTGTGTTGGCCGTGTCACTTGGACACAGCCAATTACAGATCGCCGTGAACGGCCAATCAGAGTGGCCGTTTGCGATGCGATCTGTGCGGCCAATGAGAGATGATCTCAAATAAAAACATATGAGATCATCTCTCATTGCCGCCTCTCGGATCCGTGAGTGTACAGTGCCCATACAGTGCCATCTCTGTGCCACCTCATCAGTGCCATCCCTGTGCTACCTCATCAGTGCCATTCCTGTGCCGACGATCTGTGCCATCCCTGTGCCGCCGATCAGTGCCCACCTGTGCCGCCGATCAGTGCCCATCTGTGCTGCCGATCAGTGCCCATCTGTGCCGCCGATCAGTGCCCACCTGTGCCGCCGATCGGTGCCCACCTGTGCCGCCAATCAGTGCCCACCTGTAGCGCCTCATCTGTGCCCACCTGTGCCGCTTCATCTGTGCCACCTTATTAGTGCTACCTCAGTGCCCACCTGTGCCAATCAGTGCCCACCTGTATTTGGGGGGCATTTGTACTTTCCTGGCTTGTTAGGGTCTCAAGAAATGAGATAGGCCTTCAGTACATCAGGTGTGATCAGATGTGATATTTTTTTATGATTTGCACTATAGCTTGTAGACTCAACTTTCACACAGACCAAATAATTTCCAAAAATGTGGGGTTATTTTTATCAAAGACATGTAGCAGTATAAATTGTGGCCAAAATTTATGAAGACAAATTAATAATTTGCAAAATGTTATCACAGAAACTAAGATTTTTTTCAAAATTTTCAGTCTTTTTTCATTAATAGCGCAAAAAATAAAAAACCCAGAGGTGATCAAATACCACCAAAAGAAAGCTCTATTTGTATGAAAAAAAGGACCAAAAAAACATTTGGGTACAGTGTTGCATGACTGAGTAATTGTCATTCAAAGTGTGATTCCGCGTACACACGATCACTTTTTGTGATGAAAAAAATGACATTTTTAAAAATGTCATTTAAAATGATCGTGTGTGGGCAAAACGTCATTTTATGTCTTGTGAAAAACGACCAAAAAAAATTCGAACATGCTCAAATTTGTTATGTCATTTTTCAAAATGTCAATTTTTGTGTCATAAAAAATGATCGTGTGTGGGCAAAACGACGTAAAAAATGACGTTTTAAACCGCACAAGCCCAGAAGCAACTTAGGAGATGGGAGGTAAAAACTACCATTCATAATGGAGTAACACATTCAGCACATCCACGCTGTAACAGACAAAAAAGCAGGAATCGTCTTTTACTAACAAGTAACCAGCTAAAAGCAGCCTCAAGGCATATAGAACTTCCCCTTTAGAGTGCCGTCGTTTTGTTCATCATTTTCCAAAAATGATGGTGTGTACGCAACGTCATTTTTGAAAATGAGTTTGAAAAATGTCGTTTTTTTTCATGAAGAAAAATTACATTTTTTTTCATCACAAAAAGTGATCGTGTGTACGAGGCATGAGAGTTGCTCTAGGCAGGAGAGGTGTTTAAGTGCCCAGTAAGCAAGTGGTTAAAATGCATCATACGAATTGAAGTGGTTGTAAACCCTCTGTGGGAAGTTACACCTACAGGTAAGCCTAGATTAGGTGTTTTCAATACCTCCTAAACCTACACAGAGATATTTGCTAAAAGGATTCCACCATTGTCTACGGCGCATGCGCCACATAGACAACGGCGCAGGCGCACTGAGAATGCCAGTTTTCTCAATGGCTAATGCCGTCTTCCGTGCATGCACGGAGTGACGTCTTCGCTGCTCCGGCCAATCACAGCGCCGGAGCGGCGATACCTGGAAGTAACCTTCTGGAGAGATGTCTGAGACCGGAGGGGGAGACGAGGATGGCTTTGGGGGTTTCGATCTTGGGTAAGTAATTCATAATGAGCTAGTATGCTAGTCATACTAGCTCATTATGCATTCGTCTTGCAGGTTTTTATTATTTTCTTATTTTTTTTTTGGGGTTTACAACCACTTTAAAAAGGAACAAAAAGAAAGAACAAACTAGTGTTAATAAAATTAGATGAACCACAACCTATCAAACTTCCAATCATGAGGACTTTCTATAAAAACAGGAGGGGGACATGTGGAGAACCAAGACATATATGTTTACATATACGTGCACATATGCACATATGTCAATGAAACCATCTAACTGTTGAATAACAATAGAAAGCAATAAAAAAAAAAATTATAAACATATATATCAAAAATATAAATAAAATAAAACAACTAAAAGACGTTTGCTGCATCACAAGTCTAAACAAGTGTTGATAAGGGGGTCCTTAAAAGTGCAGCGATCACATTATCTGCAATCCCATACAGGACTTTATCCCCAATTGCTCTAATGTTGAAGAGTATTTGGCGAGGTATATCCATTTTGTTTCACATTTAGATATCTCTCTCACCATATTAGAACCCCTCCATGTAGGGCTTAGTTTTTATACGCCCCAGAACAGAAGTCCCGAGGGATCCCTGTTATGTTTTTGTCTAAAATAAAATGACACGCTAGGATCTTTCATGTTTTACATTTTTAATTGCCATTTTTCTCGACGAATGCTCTGGAGCCTACATACGACCGTTTTTTTTTTTATCCACTTCAGACTTCACCAACATTTGCTTCAGTTTATTTGCTTCAATCGTCTCTATAATGGTTTAGCATCATTTGTGGTCTTATTTTTGTTGTTTATTTCTACTTTTATTTTATTTTATTATATTTTATTTTCCAAAACTTTAAAAACCACATAGACTTCGTTAAATCAGCTGAAGCCGGCTAAGGATACTTCCTTTTACGTCTATTATTTTGGAAGTCTCCGCGGTAGATGCCCCCCTTCCCCTCCCCCCCCTCTCATGACACCACATCTTCTACTTAGGCAAATTTGGTCTTTTTACTTACTTTACCTCTTATCTCGTTACTCTCAGATTTTCTACATAGCTCCATGTTTTCTTTATAATCCTTCCAGTTTTTCCATTTGTCTATAAAGCCTTTTTTTTCCTCTTTAACCCAATACTTCAGCTCCTCCATCCTGTATGTTTCCTCTACCGAATCTATCCATTCCCTTATTTGTAGGCTTTCTACGTCCTGCGATTTTTTTGGGGATCATCCTTTTGGCTGCAGGGGGGGCTCAATGATTTTTTGTTTTCTTTTATTGCCTCTTTTCCTCCAAGGAAAAGGACGACCCATGAATCTTCTTCTATCTCCCTTCTAGTGATATCTTTGATCAAAGACAGAATTTTTTTCCAATATTTTTTTATCTTCGGGCAATCCCACCACAGGTGAACCATTGTCCACCTAGTTAAGCACCCTCGCCAGCAGTCTACTGACTGCCCCTCTCTAAATTTGCTTATTTTGTCAGGAGTGGCATACCATCCAGTGATACACTTGTAATTCATCTTAGCAGTCCTTATATCTATGGCCGAAGAGTGAGTCAAGTTAATAATTCTTTCAATTGTAGTGTTCTTCCTTGGTGCTCCCAATTCCCTTTCCCATTTTTGGATGAATGGGGGCGTCTCCAGCTTGTCCACCTCGAGCAGCAACTTGTACATTTTTGAAATTATGCCCTTTGAGCTCTCTGTATTACAAAGCTGCTCCGGAGTAAACTCCTCCCCTGATTTCAAAGGTTGGGGTAGATGATTAACAAAGTGGCAAAGCTGGCGATACCGCCACTCATCCATTATCATTAATTCTTCCTTAGATTTTTAACTCCTGTAGTGACATGATCTTTCCTTTTTTAATAATATTCCTTAATTGTGCTCTGTCTTTTCTATTCCAATTCCCTCCCACACTTTTTTTTCCAGGTGCAAAATAATTGTTTTCTTTTAAATCTATAAGTGGTGAATTATAGTCCCTATCGATTTGTTTGTGCAATCTGTCCCAAATTCCTAGAGCATTCAGTGTTAGAGCGTGCGTGTTGGTGTTTAGTGTTCTATACTGCGGAGGGTTCCATATTGTGCATCCATATTGTGTCTTAGCTAGTGAATTTTCGATTTTTCTTTTTTCCTGTTCCTCTTTGGCCCATTCTACTACCCACGACAATACCGTGGCATTGTAGTTTTTTCTAATATCAGGGATGGCGAGTCCTCCTTGTTTCTTATTCTGTTTTAGCACTAAAAGAGAAATCCTGTGTTTTTCATTCTTCCAGAGGTAGTTTCTTAAATTGGGTGTTTAGGAGTCTGAGATATAGCTGTGGTAATGTTACTGGGATCATTTGAAATGTATACAATATTTCCGGGACGAGAACCATCTTCAAGATATTAATCCTTCCCATCCAAGAGATGGGGCTATTTTTTATTTATTTTTTATTTCTCTTTTAATTTCATCTAATAAAGGGATATCATTTATTCTGAATCTTTTTTGTGAATTAGCTAGTTTTATACCCAGATACCTTAATTCTTTCTGCCAGGGGAAATTAAACTCCTCCTTCTGGCAGCGTTCTTCTACTTTGTTAATATTCACGTTTAAGATCTCAGTCTTGGTTACATTGATTTTGAAATTTTATATTTCTCCATACTGTTTCAAACTTTTAAGTAAATTAGGTAAAGTAGTCCTAGGGCTGATAATATAAAATAATATATCATCAGCGAAGGCTGAAAATTTGTGCTCCTCTTCTTCCACCTTAATGCCCCTAATGTCTGGGTTGTTTCGGACTGTGGCAAGATGGGGTTTCAAAGATAAAATGAAGAGGAGAGAGGGGGCACCCCTGTCTCGTCCCGTTCTTCATCTCGAAAGATGAGGATAGCATACCATTTATTTTGATCTTTGCATGGGGGTGATGGTATAATGTTTTGATCCACCGGATCATCCTAGGCCCAATTCCCATTGTTTCCAATGTTTGCATCATGAGCCCCCAGTCTACCCTGTCAAACGCTTTCTCTGTGTCCACTGACAGGAATAGACCGTTACTTTCTGTAGGAGGAGTAGGGCTCTCACCCCATTGTCCTTCCATTCCCTTCCGGGTATAAAGCCAACCTGGTCTGGGTGTAGGAGGTAGGACTATTCAATTTCTTATTAAATGGAAGGGTTACTCAGCAGAAGAGAATTCTTGGGAACCTGCAGGCAATATACATGCTCCTAGACTTCTCCAGATATTTTGTGCCCAATACCCTGAAAGATGGACCCAGTTAGGCATCCGGAGGCTGCCCCTTGGGGGGGGGGGGCACTGTCAGGGAAATGGCCGTGGAAGTACTGGCAATCTTGCCAGTAGAAGAAATGGCCGAAGGCTGTGTCAGTGAAATGGCCGTGGAAGTACTGGCAATCTTGCCAGTAGAAGAAATGGCCAAACGCTGTGTCAGGAAAATGGCCATGGAAGTACTGGCAATCTTGCCAATAGAAGAAATGGCCGTCAGAGGCACATCATGTGACAGGTGGATCCCCCTGCTGGCCTAAAAAAGGCCGCCGCTGTCTGACCCAAATTGCTGAATTGTCGTTAGCTTCCTGTGTTCCTGTGTCTGTTTACCTTGTAACTCCTGGCTTGACCTTTGCTTTTGGCTTGACCTGTGATCCCGATTATCTCCTCGCTCTGACCTTGGCTTGGCTGACTATTCTTCGATGCACTGCCCACTGTTTATGACCCAGCTTGCTCCTGTTTGCTCTTGGACTGTCTCCTGGTATATGACCTCCAGCCTGGCTGCAAACCCTGCTCCTGGTTTACCCTGTGAACGCCTTCTCAGGACTTCTTCTTTCTGCACGGCTACTGACATCATTACCCAGCGCACCCCAGCCACGTTCTGCTTACTAGCCTGTTGCAGCACTACTGGCAACCCGTGCACCTTTGGGCACCGTATCCCCTGTATCACTCCCAGAGGAGCGCTGGACTTAGCCGCAAGGGGCACCCTCTCTGCCACTCGGCCTCACATCAGATACTTGACAGTACAATCCAGCCATGTCTAAGGCCGGCAGAGGTGCGTCCCCATTAGAGGCATTGTGTCAACAAGCCACTACTCTGACCCAAGCAATCCAGACACTACAAGAAGGATACCAACAGCTGGAGGATAGGCTGCAACACCTGTCAGAATTATCTGCTTCTGCGGACCCAGTTCCAGCTTCTACCAGCTCCACTCACGCATGTTCCTTTGTGGCTCCTACGATGGTGTTCCCTCCTCCAGAACCCTGAGTTCCCATCCCTGAACGATTTTCCGGGGATTGGAAAAAGTTTAGATCCTTCAAGAATGCTTGCCTATTGTACCTAGCCTTACAGCCCCGGACTTTTGCTTTAGAAACTGTTAAGGTCGGGTTCCTCATCTCCCTGCTGTCCGATGAACCCCAGACCTGAGCCCACAGTTTATGGGAGCAAAGGAGTCCAGTCATTAACACAGTGGACACATTCCTGGCAGCTATGGCACAACTCTATGAGGACCCCCAGCGTACAGCCACCGCCGAAGCCGCTCTGCATTCATTACAGCAGGGTAGTAGACCAGTAGAGGACTATGCAGTCAACTTCCGTCGGTGGTCTGCAGACACAGGCTGGAATGAGGCAGCCCTCAAACACCAGTTTCGCTTAGGACTTTCCGAGTCTCTCAAGGACGAGCTGGCCAGAATTGGGGTCCCCACTACAATTGAGTATCTTATCCAGTTATCCATCCAGCTGGACCGACGTCTACGGGAGAGACAGTCTTAACAAACTCAGTTCTCCAGGCCTGCCATGGTGCCGCCTAAGGTTTCCCCTTCACCAGTGCCTGTGCCCACCAGTACCTCTACCCCAGTTGCTAGACAAGTCGGCCTGCTACATTCCGCGTTAACCCTGGATGGAAGGTGTCATGGTATGCAATTTAGGCTCTGACTCTACTGTGGAGGTAGCGGACATTTCTTGTATAATTGCCCCAGAAGGCCCAAGAAGCCTCCTTCCTGCCCATCAGTGTATTTCCGGGTCTCCGGAGCTTCTCCTGCACACCTAGTTCTCCCCATCATGATGCAGTTTGGAAAAGAGGCGATCTGACTGCAGGCCATAATAGATTCTGGAGCATGCAGCTGCTTTGTGGACTTGAACCTGGCGAGAAACCTTAAGTTGCCCCTTCTCCACAAGATACAGGGGCTGGAAGTTCGCCTGGCAGATGGCACATTGCCTAGTTCTGGCAATGTTACCCAAGAGACTATCCCTCTTCTTATCACCACTCCTGATGGCCATCAGGAATTCATACCTTTTGACGCTCTGAGCTCACCTATGTCTCCAGTTATCTTAGGAATTCCGTGGCTCCAAGCCCACAACCCTCAGATCAATTGGATTAAGAAGGAAGTTCTGTTCAACTCTCCCTATTGCCAGCAGCATTGCCTCATTCCTGAACCCAGAGACACTACCAGTTGCTTGACAGTCCACCCTGTATCTACCACTAACCAGAATGAACCCCAGGCATACCAAGATTTCCTGGATGTCTTTGATAAAAGAAAAGCCGATGTCCTATCACCACATCGGCCATATGACTGTCTGATAGAATTACTTCCAGGGGCTGAGATTCCATTTGGAAGAATATTCCCTCTCTCTGAAATGGAATTAGGAACTCTGCGACAATACATCGATGAAAACTTGGCTAAAGGCTTTATCAGAGCTTCCTCCTCTCCTGCCGGTGGTGGCATTTTCTTTGTCAAAAAGAAAGACAAGACTTTAAGACCATGCGTGGACTATAGGGAGCTAAATAAAATCACTATAAAGAACCGCTACCCACTGCCACTAGTTCCTGAACTGTTCCAGAGATTCCGTACGGCCCAAGTATTTACCAAACTCGACCTCCGGGGTGCCTATAACCTTGTTCGTAGCTGTGAGGGTTGTGAATGGTAGACAGCATTCAGAACGAGATTCGGACACTTCGAATATCTCGTGTTGCCCTTTGGGCTCTGTAACGCTCCGGCAATGTTTCAGCACTTCGTAAATTATATTTTCCGGGAATATCTTGACTACTTCGTTATCATCTATCTGGATGACATCCTCATATTTTCGGATACTCCTGGAGCTTCACCGGACACATGTAAAAACAGTGCTGCTCACACTAAGAAAACATAGACATTACGTAAAAGCGGAAAAGTGTGACTTTGAAAATAAATCAATACAATTCCTAGGACTGATTATCTCCACTGGTGGTATAGCTACAGATCCACAGAAAGTGCAGGCAATCCTGGATTGGCCAACTCCATCGGATAAGAAAGGGGTGCAATGGTTTGTGGGCTTTGCAAACTTCTATAGAAGATTTATAAAGAACTTTTCTGCCATCATCTCACCCAAAACCCAGGTAACCCGCTTACATATGCGCTTCCAGTGGCCCTCCGAAGTCCAAACTGCTTTCGAGAGACTGAAGTCATTGTTCACCACTGTACCCATTCTTCAGCATCCTGATCATGCATTGCCATACATCTTGGAGGTCGATGCCTCAGAAGTAACCACAGGGGCAGTCCTTTCACAGCGCCAGGGACCCAAGTCTTTGCTTCACCCCGTGGCCTTCTCCTCACGAAAAATGAGCCAGCCTGAGAGGAACTATGATGTAGGTGATCGCAAACTCTTGGCCATTAAAACAGCCTTGGAGGAGTGGAGATATTTACAGATCACAGAAACCTTGAATACTTCCACACTGCCAAACGCCTGAGACCCCGTCAAGCTCGCTGGGCTCTGTCCTTTTCAAGGTTTAACTTCCACATTACCTACGGCCCTGGTTCCAAAAATGGAAAGGCCGATGCCTTATCCCGAATGTTCCCCGATACTCCAGAAGAGACAATATCTAGCACAATCCTGTCACCTCAGAACTTTCTTTTGATCCAACCCGATCTAAGATCTTCCCTTGAACAGGCTTCCCTCCAATGCCAGGAACCAGAAGCATCCTCTCTAAGAAACCATGGGGGGTATCTCTGGCATCAGGACAAGATCTTTGTTCCACAACAAGCCCGAATTCAGGTCCTAAAGACATTGCATGACCACCAACTCGCTAGCCACTTCGGAGTGTGGAAAACTATAGACCTTATCCAACGATTTTTCTGGTGGCCTACCTTGAAATCTGACTGCAAGGAGTTTGTTAGCTCCTGTACTACTTGCCAGCATAATAAAGGGTCCCACGTCAAGTCTTGGGGTCTGTTACGTCCACTGCCAGTGCCAGAACAACCATGGAGAAATATATCTATGGACTTTATAGTAGAGCTGCCCCCATCCGAAGGGTTTACAACAATCCTGGTAGTTGTGGACCGCCTATCTAAAATGGCGCACTTCTTGCCCATGGAAGGAACTCCTTCTGCTGCAGAGACGGCCAAAATGTTCATAAGGGAAATAGTCAGACTTCATGGCCTTCCTGACAGCATTGTGTATGATAGGGGGTACAATTAACCTCCCGATTCTGGAGAGAGCTCTGCAAAGCACTATCAATTGAAGTGTGCCTGTCCTCAGCTTATCACCCCCAAAGTAGCAGTAAAACTGAAAGGACTAACCAGACCTTAGAACAATACTTGCGTTGATTTTGCTCCTTCTCCCAGGAAGACTGGATCTCTCTACTCCCTTGTGCAAAGTTCGCTTACAACAATTCAGTACACTCAACCACCAATCAGTCTCCGTTTTGGGCCAACTATGGTTTCCATCCTTCATTTTTACCTAACATTATTCCGGAGACCTCAGTCCCAGCAGTTCAAGACAGGATAAGTTCCATTCAAGCTAATTATCAAACCCTACGGCTAACCATGCAGAAAGCACAAGAGGACTACAAGAAACAATGGGGCTGATTTACTAATGAAGCTGTGCTGCGCCGGTACATGCCTTAATACGTGCGCTGGATGAAGCCTTAATTAGGCGCATGACCCGGGCGCAGCAGCAGCGCGATGTAATTGATTAGTAAAGCCGCCGCCGAACTCCCTGTATAAGTCTATGGGGAAATCTTAATTGTGAATTTTAAAGGCTAATCTGCAAGTTTTGTCCTAAAAAGTGTTTGGGGACCTCAGTCCTGCCCCAGGGGACATGTACCAATGCTTTTTTTTTTTTTTAAACGGACGTTTTTTCGGGAGCAGTGATTTTAATAATGCTAAAAGTGCAATAATAAAAGTGTAATTTTTCTTTAAATTTCGTACCATGGGGGGCGCTAATGTCAGCATGTGAAAAAGCGCATGTTTCCCGTGGTTAGAATTGTCTCTGCACAAAATGACATTTTTCAAAGCAAAAAAGCCGTTTAAAACTGACTCGCGGCTATAATGAATTGTCGGCTCCCGGCAATTGCAGGAGAATTCATTCATTAAAAAAACGAAAAAAAAGCGTGGGGGTCCCCCCAAATTCAATAACCAGACCCTTTAGGTCTGGTATGGATATTAAGGGAAACCCCGCCGTCAATTTAAAAAAAAAATGACGTGGGGTTCCCCCCAAATATCCATAACCAGACCCTTCAGAAAAAATATGTAAAGGGTTAAAAACGACAAGAGCCGGTTTTTGACAAGTTTTTGACAAGTCCTTTATTATCTTCTTTCTTTTTTCCTTCGGGTTTCTTCCTTCTTCTTCTTCTTCCTCTGCTTCTGTCTTGGGTCTTCTATTCCCGCATCTTGCCCGGGGTGTTCTTCCATCTTCTGCTCCTCCCGCTGTCCTTCTCGTCCGAATCTTCTCCTTCTTGTTCTTCGCCGGAGGCGTCGCTTCCAATTGAAATCCCCGCTGTCTGCCGGACCACGCCCCCCTCTGACGCCACGGACAGCAGAAGATGGAAGAACATTCTGGGCAAGATGCGGGAATAGAAGACCCAAGACAGAAGCAGAGGAAGAAGAAGAAGAAGGAAGAACCCCAAAGGAAAGAAGAAAGAAGATAATAAAGGACTTGTCAAAAACCGGCTCTTGTCGTTTTTAACCCTTTACATTTTTTTTCTCGTGAAATGGTAGAGGTACAAGGTACCCCATTACCATTTCACACAGGGGTGGGGCCGGGATCTGGGGGGCCCCTTTGTTAAAGGGGTCTTCCAGATTTCGATAAGCCTCCTGCCCGCAGACCCCCACAACCACCGGGCAAGGGTTGTGGGGAAGAGACCCTTGTCCTCATCAACATGGGGACAAGGTGTTTTGGGGGGCACCCCAAAACACCCTCCCAATGTTGAGGGCATGTGGCCTGGTGCGGTTCAGGAGAGGGGGGGGGCGCGCTCTGTCCCCCCCTCTTTTCTGCGGCCGGCCAGGTCAACGTGCTCGGATAAGGGGTCTGGTGTGGATTTTAGGGGGGACTCCACGCCATTTTTAAAAAAAATTTGGAGTGGAGTTCCCCTTAAATTCCACACCAGACCTGAAGGGTCTGGTTATGGATATTTGGGGGGAACCCCACGTCATTTTTTTTTTAATTGACGGTGGGGTTCCCCTTAATATCCATACCAGACCTAAAGGGTCTGGTTATTGAATTTGGGGGGACCCCCACGCTTTTTTTGTTCGGGTTTTTTAAGAATGAATTCTCCTGCAATTGCTGGGAGCCGACAATTCATTATAGCCGCGAGTCAGTTTTAAACGGCTTTTTTTTTTTTCAGAATGTCATTTTGTGCAAAGACATATTTCTAACCACAGGAAAAGTGCGCTTTCTCACATGCTGACTCCCCCCCCCCCCCCATGGTACGAATTTTAAAATAATTTTTCAAATGACGTGGCGTTCTATCCAAATTCCATTACAGGCCCTTCAGGTCTGATATGAATATTAAGGGGAACCCCGCCGTCATTTGTTTTTAAAAAAAAAGACGTGGGGTTCCCCCCAAATATCCATAACCAGACCCTTTAGGTCTGGTGTGGAATTTAAGGGGAACTCCACCCCAAATTTAAAAAAAATGGCATGGAGTCCCCCCTAAAATCCACACCAGACCCCTTATCCGAGCACGTTGACCTGGCCAGCCGCAGAAAAGAGGGGGGGACAGAGCACGGCCCCCCCCCCTCTCCTGAACCGCACCAGGCCACATGCCCTCAACATTGGGAGGGTGTTTTGGGGTACCCCCCAAAACACCTTGTCCCCATGTTGATGAGGACAAGGGTCTCTTCCCCACAACCCTTGCCCGGTGGTTGTGGGGGTCTGCGGGCAGGAGGCTTATCTTGAAGACCCCTTTAACAAAGGGGCCCCCCAGATCCCGGCCCCCCCCTGTGTGAAATGGTAATGGGGTACACGGTACCTCTACCATTTCACGAGAAAAAAAATGTAAAGGGTTAAAAACGACAAGAGCCGGTTTTTGACAAGTCCTTTATTATCTTCTTTCTTCTTTCCTTCGGGTTTCTTCCTTCTTCTTCTTCCTCTGCTTCTGTCTTGGGTCTTCTATTCCCGCATCTTGCCCGGCGTGTTCTTCCATCTTCTGCTCCTCCCGCTGTCCTTCTCGTCCGCATCTTCTCCTTCTTGTTCTTCTTCGCCGGAGGCGCCGCTTCCAATTGAAATCCCCGCTGTCTGCTGGACCACGCCCCCCTCTGACGCCACGGGCAAGCTCTTAGGAAAGTCCCTGTGTGCTGCATGTGCGTCAGAGGGGGGCGTGGTCACGTGTCAGAGGGCGGGCAATTCAATTTGAAGCTTGTGCGCGGCTTTTTGTTTGCCAGAGTCGCCGCTTCCAATTGAATTGCCCGCTTTCTGGAACATGTGACCACGCCCCCCTCTGACGCACAGGCACCACACGGGGACTTTCCTAAGAGCTTGTCCGTGGCGTCAGAGGGGGGCGTGGTCCGGCAGATAGCGGGATTTCAATTGGAAGCGGCGCCTCCGGCGAAGAAAAACAAGAAGAAGAAGATGCAGACGAGAAGGACAGCGGAAGGAGAAGAAGATGGAAGAACATTCCGGGCAAGATGCGGGAATAGAAGACCCAAGACAGAAGCAGAGGAAGAAGAAGGAGGAAGAAACCCGAAGGAAAGAAGAAAGAAGAAGATAATAAAGGACTTGTCAAAAACCGGCTCTTGTTGCCCACATGTTGAGGGCATGTGGCCTGGTGCGGTTCAGGAGAGGGGGGGGGGGCACGCTCTGTCCCCCCCCTCTTTTCTGCGGCCGGCCAGGTCAACGTGCTCGGATAAGGGGTCTGGTGTGGATTTTAGGGGGGACTCCACGCCATTTTTTTGTAATTTGGGGTGGAGTTCCCCTTAAATTCCACAACAGACCTGAAGGGTCTGGTTATGGATATTTGGGGGGAACCCCACGTCATTTTTTTTTTAATTGACGGCGGGGTTCCCCTTAATATCCATACCAGACCTAAAGGGTCTGGTTATTGAATTTGGGGGGACCCCCACGCTTTTTTTTTGGTGTTTTTTATGAATGAATTCTCCTGCAATTGCCAGGAGCTGACAATTCATTATTGCCGCGAGTCAGTTTTAAACGGCTTTTTTCCTTCAGAATGTCACTTTTCACATGCTGACATTACACCCAGGGCCGCCATCAGGGGGGTACAGGCAGTATACCTGTAAGGGGCCCGGGGGTCCGGAGGTGCCCAGATGCCTGGAGGCCCCCCATCGCCCCAGATAGTAACCCCCCTCTTTTTTTTTTTTTGTATATATATTTTTTAGTTTATTTTTTTAGGATTTTTTATTAAAGGGCCAATTTTTGGAATTTAATTTTTTTTTAGCAGTCCGGAGGTCCCCAGGGGCCCAGAGGCCCCCAGGGCCCCAGGTGGCAACCCCCCATATTTTTTGTTATTAAAGGGCCAATGTTTTTTTTTAGGGGTCTGGAGGTCCCCAGTCGCCCGGAGATCCCCAGGGCTCCAGATGACAACCCCCCCCCCCTTTTTTTAAATGTTTTTTTAACATATATATATATATATATATATATATATATATATATATATATATATAAAATTATGAAAGGGCCCAGAGGGCCCCAGATGACAACCGTTTTGCTTATAAAAATGTTATAAACATTTTCCCCAGGTTTTTTTTTTTTCTTTAATTTATTTTTTAAAGTGTATTTTGTGCGTGAAGTCGAGAGAGAGGAGCTCTAGATATTTTAATTTATTTTTCATTAAAGGGCCCAGAGGTTTATTTTTATTAAAGGGCCCAGAGGTCCCCAGGGCCCCCGGATGGCTACCACCCTTTTTTTAATATATATTTTTCTATATTTATTTTTTTGTAAAGGAACCCCCCGCTTATCAAATTGCGGCAGCCCCCCCCCTTCTCAATTTCAGGTGGCAGTACCCCCCCCTGTTCTCTGCTCCAGGGGGCCCATGCCTGAAGCTGTGTAAGGGGCCCATAATTCCTGATGGCGGCCCTGATTGCCCCCCCCCCCATGGTACGGAATTTCAAGGAATTTTTAACTTTTATTGTTGCACTTTAACCACTTCCATGCCGCGCATATTCTGGCACTTCTCTCCTTCATGTAACAATTATATTTTCTTCCTTGAAAATTACTCAGGACCCCCAAACATTATATATATTTTCGTTTCAAACATTTTATTAAAGTTTAAATAGAAATACAATTAATTTGCGTATACATATACGGGGTTGTACAGTAAATTTTAACACAAAATAACAGAAATATGGAGGTAGACAATATATTAACATTGTCATTATATATTCGAGTATCAGAATATCAAATAGAATGAGAAACAGGAAAATCGTACATTACTATGTTAGTATCTTGAAGATATAAAGCACAGACGAATCAGAAAATACAGGATAATTCAATCTGAGCCTCCTGATGTGAATGGAGCGATAAAACAACAACAAAAAAAAAGATGATAATAGAGACACCCATACAGAGTAGTCTCAAAAATATGGGTGGAACATATTACTTAGCAAAAGTGTTCAGTAAATCAAAATAAAGATTTCAAAGGGAAAACGTAAAAATGTGTAGGCAAGCGCTCAAACCGAGCGGTAAATGGAATATGTGGGGTTCTAATCCCCATAGGTGATCTACGTCAATGAGGATTGGGAAAAATTAAAGTAGCCATAACAATTGTAAATACAAGGAACAATTATGTGCCTAATAAGTCTGTAAACTGTGACGAATTCCTAAAGTGAATCCAACAGGACCAGGTGGATCTATATTTCATCGGATTATCATTGGCTTGGTGAATCAAGTCCTCCATCTCAGAAATCCGCTGTACACGGTCAATCCAGTCAGCCAGTGTAGGAGGGTTAGTCTTCTTCCAAAAAAGAGGAATGCATTGTTTTGCAGCATTTATGAGATGGAGTATCAAGGATTTTCTATAAATGGATTGAGGCAACAAAGTATGGTGTAAAAGATACTGTGCAGGGGAAAAGTCCAATGAGTAAGTTGTGATTTGAGCAATTGTCACATGAACCTTCTCCCAGAAAGGCCTAATGATGTCACAGTTCCACCAAATATGGAGCAATGATCCCCGAGAGTTGTTGCATCTCCAACACATTGGGGAGACAGTTGGATAAAATACATGGAGTCGTTCAGGGGTACGATACCACCTAGAATATAATTTGTAGTTATTTTCTTGGGCCGAAATGTTAACAGATCCCTTATGAATATGTGTAAAAATATTGTCCCAGTCAGAGTCCATAAGTTGTATTTGGAGTTCATCTTCCCAACCTTTATTAATTTTGTTGGAGCTTTGTAAAATGGAACTGAAAAGGAGTGCATAAATAGACGAAATTAGATGTTTTTGAGGGGTTGTGGCAGTACACAATTTTTCAAATGGGGTCAGTTCCCTGCACCATTGTGAAATAGGCTTTTTGCTTTGTAGAAAATGTCGTATTTGTAAGAATTTGAAAAAGGGAATGTCATTATTAGGAAATAGGGACAACAACATGTCATAAGAAATAATGGAATCATCTTTGAAGAAATTATGTGCTCTTAGCGTTCGCTTAGGGTCCAGTGGATTTGTTTTAGTGCCCTTAAATCCGAACTTGAAGTCAGGGTTACCATCTAAAGGTGTTAATGGGCCAGGGGAAGGAGACATGGAGAGCGATTCATTAGACTTTTTAAAATAGAGAAGCGTAGGTCCTATCAGTGGATGGGACAGGCAATTTTTAGGAATAGATTTGATAGAAATCCATGGCAAGTGGGAAAGTGGAAATTGTGTGGAAAGATCTTCAATGGTAATCCAGTCCTTGGTGTGAGTGTGTAGATGCCAGTCAACGATCCTGGTGATATGGCATGCTGAGTGGTATTTACGAATGTCCGGGAGACTGAGTCCTCCCTTTAATTTTGGAAGAATCATTCTATCCCAACCTATTCTAGGAGGCTTGGAAGCCCAAATAAAGTTCCTACAGAGTCTCTTATACGTTGTGAAAAAAGATGGCGGGAGTTTGATTGGGATAGCTTGCATAACGTATAAGAGGCGCGGCAAAACGTTCATTTTTAAAATGGCAATTCGGCCAAACCAAGAAAATTTATCCAGGGACCATTTGTGGAGATCATTTTTAATTTTATTGAGAATAGGGGTAAAATTTTTCTCATAGAGGTCAGCTAACTTAGAGGGGATTTGGATACCCAAATAAGTAAGGGAATGGGGTTCCCAACTGAAGGGAAAGTTAGCCTTGCATTGATTCACTAAAGTGGGTGGAAGAGAGACATTGAGGGCTTTAGATTTAGTAAAGTTAATTTTTAAATTAGAAAGTTCATGAAACAAGGTGAAATCACGAAGTAGGTTTGGAATAGTGATTAGGGGTTTAGAAAGAAAAAGCAGGATGTCGTCTGCGTACGCAGCGATTTTGAATTGTCTGTCTCGGATAGTAATACCAGTTATGTCCTGGTTGTCCCTGAGTTTTCGTAGTAGGGGTTCTAAGGTGAGTATGAAAATAAGTGGGGATAAGGGGCAACCTTGGCGCGTGCCATTTGAGATGTGGAAGGCGTCTGACAGGTGACCATTGACTCTTATTCTGGCTGTAGGAAAAGAATATAAATTGAGAACCAATTGTAGAAAATGAGTAGGAAATCCTAGAGCCCTCAAGGTTGCTGACATATAGTCCCATGCCACCCGATCAAACGCCTTCTCAGCATCAAGGGACAAGAAGAAACCTTTAGTGGAAGAGGTGGAGAGCCAATGGTGAATGTTTATAGCTTTTAGGGTGTTATCTCTGGCCTCACGACCGGGGACAAAACCAACTTGATCAAGTGTTACTAAATTGGGTATAAGAGGGAGCAGGCGATTTGCAAGGATCTTAGCGTATAATTTCAGATCCACATTAAGAAGGGAGATCGGTCTATAGTTGGACACTAATGTTTCATCTTTGCCTGGTTTAGGTATTAGGGTGATATGGGCTTCTAGCAGGTCTTTGAGAGTATGTGAAGAAGATGATAAATGATTAAATGCAGAGATAAAATGTGGGTTAAGAATATCTTGAAACGATTTATAATAACTGACTGTCATGCCATCAGGGCCCGGACTTTTTCCTGGTTTAAGTTGTTTTAAAGCATTTAAAGTTTCTAATGCATTAATAGGGACATCCAAGTGCTCAGCATCTTTCTGGGAAATAGGGGAAGGACAGTATTGTTTTAAGAATTCGTCAATAGCAGTCCGTCTATCGGGAGAATGGCCTTTCATGTGTGTGAGAGGTAAGTTGTACAAATTTTTGAAATAGTGGACAAATTGATTTGAGATATCCTCTGGAGAAGAAAAAGATTTACCAGCGGGGTCCCTAATTATGTGGACGGTATTAGCTGCCTTCCTAAGTTGTAGGGCTCTAGCTAGGTATTTACCTGACTTATTGCCGAATTGATAAAACAGCTTCTTCGTAAGGGCATATTTGCGTCTTATAGTTTTACCTAGTATTTCCAATAGCTCCTCACGGGCTTGTAGTAGCTCAGTAAATGTTTGGGAGGCTAGGGATAATTTATGAGCTCTCTCTAGAGTGTGTATCTTAGCTGATAGAGTGGCAATCTGTTCTCTCTTTTGTTTATTTCTATTTGTCATCAAGGACAAAAGTTCTCCACGAATGACACATTTATGTGCTGCCCACACAGTGGCTGGTGTGGAATCAGCAGTCACATTTTCGGAGAAGTATTGTGTGAGTCTTGTGTGGATTTTTTGAGTAATCACCGGATCTGTCAAAAGTGAGTTATCAAGACGCCAAATTTTATGACATGTCGAAGCCATCGGTAAGGTCAGTGTTATGTTGACAGGATTGTGGTCAGAGATAACCATAGGATCTATGGTAGCTTTAGAGAGCATTGAAAGGTCCCTTTGAGAAATAAAAATATGATCGATTCTTGTATATTTATCATGTGGTGCCGAATAAAATGTGAAATCTCTTTCATTTGGGTGAAGCGTTCTCCAAGCATCATGAAGAGTTAAATCTCGAAGGAGATTTTTAATAGCTTGTAAGGCTCTGTAAGGCATAGATGAGGATGTGGTGGAGGAATCCTGTGAAGGGTTGAGAGCAACATTGAAATCCCCTCCCAAAACAAGAATTCCGGAATAAAATTCAGTAAGTTGTTGGAGGGTATTTCTAAAAAATGTGACCTGACTCTTATTAGGTGCATATATGTTCGCTAATGTAATTGGTCTATTGTGTAAGGTCCCTTTAAGAAATAAGAATCTACCATCTTCATCTCTTTTGACTTCTGTAATAGTTATGGGACATGTCTTGGAAATTAGTATAGTAACACCTTTAGTCTTAGAAACGGTTGTGGAAGCGTGGTATACAATTGGGAAATATTGATTAAAGAGTTTAGGGATAGCGTCTGAGCGAAAATGTGTTTCTTGTATGAATGCTATGTGTATTTTATCTTTTTGAAGTAGGTACAACAATTTTGATATTTTTTCGGGAGTATTGAGACCACGTATATTCAGGGAACATATTTTAATTTGAGTATTGGGGTGTATCAAAGTGTGGTGTGTGTTATTGTGGGGAGGAGCAAATGTCATTATAACGACAGTAACACAAACAAAAGGGTTAAAAGGTAAATTAGATACCTCAAGGGGTTAGGGATGAGGTAATGAGCGCTTGCCTAAAGGGAAAAACAACAAGGAGAGAAAAAAGAAAAAAAAAAAGGGGAGAATAAAAATAAAATAAAAAATAGGTAAGGATGGGAGGGAAAAGAGGATATCACCGTCCGAAAATGGAGGGATAAAAATTAAAAACGTACAGTGAGAGGAAATTGGTCTCTAGAATGGACAAGACCTTTCTCCAACACTGAGTGGGGTTGGTGAAAACCTAACACCAGAAACAATTCTCAACCGCGAGAGATCCCGTTATCGCCCAAGTCAAGGGATTATGAAGGAAGGACGTAGATGATGGAGATGAGTAACAGGGGTAGATATAATAGCCCATAAAGTCTGTCAATGTTATGTATATAGTAATTAGGGGGAAAGATAAAAGAATGAGCATGAAGAAATACATTGTAAAATATAAGAAACCTCAATAATAATAGTTAATGATAAGAAATACTAAAATGAAGTGAAGCCATCCGGTAAAACAATTACATAGACCTGTAAAAAGTGGTAGGCTCTAATAAAACTTGTTACGTTCTTGAAGATGTATCAAGTTATTCAAAAGATACAGGAGTAGCTAATTAGTTGCCTTGTGCTATAATGTAGGTCTATTAATCAAAATATTCCGATCAGAACTACTAGGGTAAATTAAATGAATATAGGAAACAGTAAATTAAATAAGTAGATGGCATTATAATCTAAGAAATTATAGATTTCATTAAGATTATAAGAAATCCTGTATCTCTTGCTTGGATATTTAGTAAAGTATGAGTAATTGTGAGAGGTTTAAGCATAGTAATATGTATTATCAAATGAAATAAGTATAGATAATGATAAGAAATACTAAACTGAAGTGAAGCTGCCCGGTAAAACAATTACATAGATTTGTAAAAAGTGGTAAGCTCTAATAAAACGTATTACATTCTTGGATAGGTATCAATTCATTCAAAAGATATAGGAGTAGCCACACAATTGTCTTGTGCTACAATGTAGGTTTATTAATCAAAATATTTTGACCAGATAAACTCCACACCAGAACAAAGGAAGTTCCCCGTGAAATATTGAAAAAAGTGTAGGAAAGGGAGAGAATTTAAATATAATCCTCAGGTAAAATAAGTGTACTAATCAAAAAGAAAATAACCATAAAAAATATATATGTCCTAGTCCAATAGTTGTATCAACTCACTCAAAGGACAGATATATAGTTAATTAGGTGAAGAGAAGTATATTCTATCACGAAGTTTCAACAAACAAAATTTAAATTAGGAAGAATTTCTGTAAAAAGACATTAACCAGAAGAACTATCAAACAAAACGCCAGTAGATGGCAGTATTACATCACAGACTGAAGTTCTTAGCGTATATGTACGAGATAATGTGGATAACTATAGAAGGAATTAAAAAGGTGTCAAGATGTTACATAATATGTAACACTTGTAAAGAAAAGTGAGCAATAGAAAATATGTATCATGTTGAAGAGTTAAACAAAAAGAATACAATTTACACTGCTTATACATATAAAATAAAAAGGGGAAAGGGGGAGTCGGAGACTCAAGTCTAGGTTAGCAGTGATATTAAACATAAGATTTCACTTTTCTATTAATATTAAATATTGCTTAAGGTCATATAAAAACAATCAACTAAGGTAATATCATAAAGAACTCTCAACCATATTTTTGTCCCAACAGCTCGTGTGGCATAAATTAGTGTAGTAGGTTTAAGCAACCTATTATGTTAGTTATAAGAAGCAAAATCATTTACCCGAATCAAAGTAATGCTTGCTCTAGATAAAGTTTATATATATATACATACATACATATGCACATATATATACATACACACACACAGCATACCAGGGAGCACCTTATTCACCTACAGTAATTAAAAATCTGTATGTCATGTTCCATAGTTTGTGGTTAGAGGGAGACTCGTAGGTGTGTCAATAACCTGTGTTTGAAGTTCTCGGGTAGCCCATAGGTAAATATGTAACAGTATTATGGGACAAAGTGAATTTAAAGGAAAATATAAGTCTATCTAAGGAAGAATGAAGAGAAATTTCATTGGAACATGAAGACAGCCGAACATTAGCTGTATGAATATACCGGAGGAGACTGTCAGTTCTTCCTAGCTCTCCTGTGATGTGGAGATTTTGAGGGACTGGCTTCATGATAAGTTTGCAGATGATCAATCTGATGTCTTGATGCAGAGGGGGATCTTCTCCTTTGTAGACTTGTAGTTTGGCTGTCCATTGGCTCCTCTTCTCCTTGAGGTAAAGATTTTTTCATTGTTTGTATGCGGAACTCTGCATACCAGTTAGGCACTTCAGGCTGAGGGATCTCCATAGCAACGCAGAACGCGGGAAGGTCTTCAGGGACTTTGAGCAGGGCAGTGCGCCCTGCGTGTGACGCAGATAGACAGAATGGGAACTTCCACCTATATTGTATTCCTTTTGATCGTAGCATTTCTAATAAAGGCTTCAGATCTCTGCGATGTTGTAAGGTGATACCAGACAAATCCTGAAAAATTTGTATGGGGGTCCCAGCATGTAGAAGCTGTTTCCTGAGCCTTGTTTGTCGCAAAATTTCCTCCTTAAGTTTAAAGTCTACAATGCAGCATATAATGTCCCTAGGGGGATCAGAATCTCGTCCTTTAGGACGTAGGGCTCTGTGAATGCGTTCCATAGCTATTGATGTTTGAGGTGGTCTGCCTAGTAGTCCGTTAAACAAGCTTGTTACTTCAGAGGACAGGTTGTCTGAATCAATGGATTCAGGAAGCCCCCTAAGGCGTAGGTTATGGCGTCTACTTCTATTCTCGAGGTCTTCAACATGGCGTTGAATTTCCCTAAGTTGTAGGGTGTGGAAATCAATTTTATTTGTCGCCTTATGAAGGACCAAACCATGTTGTGCTGCAACATGTTCCACTTCAACAACCCTGTCAGTCAGCTCGTGGATGTCTAGTCTCAGTTCTGCAATGGCAGCTGTTAGGGTGTCCTTAATATCAGCGGCAATAGTCTTTAGATCATGGATGTTAAGTGAAGGTTGTGATGAGTTTACCTCTTCATTAGAGTTCGATGGAGCCGGTAATGGAGGTATAAGCCCAGGATCCAGAGGTTGAGCGGTTGTAATCTGAGGTGAGGTACGACTGGATGACGCCATATTTTCCCTCTTTGCTTGACACAATGCAGGGATTGTTTGGTTATTTCCACCGGCAGTACCACGGGGAGAACGTGATCTCGATGTGGAGGATCGTCTGGATGTTTTCCCCTTCATACGGTACCACTGAATTTGATAAAGTCCTTCTGTATTTGGTTATTTTAGTCAGCGACAACGGGAGCTCACCAATCAAGCAGCCATCTCCGTGTCAGGCCAGGCCACGCCCCAACATTATATATATTTTATTAACAAACACCCTAGGGAATAAAGTGGCGGCCATTTTTTTTTTTACACATTTCCAACGGTATTTGCGCCAACATTTTTCAAACGTTTTTGTTTTTTTTTGGCTTTCAAAAAAAAAACTGTTTCATGAATGACAAAATAAGAAAGCAGTAAAGCTAGCCCAATTTTTAGGGATAAGGTAAAAGATGATGTTACACCGAGTAAATAGATACCTAACTAGTCACGCTTTCATATTGCGCACACTCATGGAATGGCGCTAAACTTCGTTATTAAAAATCTCCATAGGCGACGCTTGACTTTTTTTCTCAGGTTACCACTTTTGAGTTACAGAGGAGGTCTAGTGCTAAAATTATTGCTCTCACTCTAACGCACGCTATGATACCTCACATGTGGGGTTTGAAGGATGTTTACATATGTGGGTGGGACTTGCATGCGTGTTCGCTTCTGAGTGCGAGCTACTAGGGACAGGAGCATTTAAATTCCTTTTTTTTTTTAACTTAATATTTTAATTTTTGCACTTGTTTGTCCCTTTTTTTGTATTATTTTTCACTTTTCTTCCTATTACAAGGAATGTAAACATCCCTTGTAATAGGACTAGTGTGTGACAGGTCCTCTTTATAGAGAAAGGCGGGGTCAATTAGACCCCACATCTGTCCTCCAGGCTGGAAAGCATGGAATTGGTAAAAAAAAAAAAAATATTACATCTCATGCTTTCAGCTGCGATCATGTTCGTTCAGCACAGTAGTGTAGTGTGTAGCATGTTCACCTAGCAGCAAAAGGGTTGCTGGTTCGAATCCCGCCTGTGACACTATCTGCCTGGAGTTTGCATGTTCTCCCTGTGCGGGTTTCCTCCCACAATCTAAAAACATGCTGTAAATTGGATCCTGGCTAAATAAGCCCTAATATGCAGTAGGATATTTAGGTTTTGTGCTGCCCTAGGCCTGACCAAATTTTGGCACCTCCTAATAGAAAAATGACCCACCCTTCCTGTCAAGCCACACCCTGTTTTTTTATGACCCATCCAGGAATTTTCAGGGGACACACACAAGTTCTGTAGGGGGGGCACAGGAGTCCCTTAATTTGCCTAGTTTTTCGATCACTTCCTGTTTGGCTATGGGGCAGGAAGTGAAGGCCAATCTCCCCAAACGGACAGGGATAATACACAATAAACTGACAGAGCTTCTAACCCCCCCCCCCCCAACTCTATCCAAAATGAAAGAAATCAAAAAAATAAAAGTGATGATTATAGTTCCAGTTTAACCCCAAATTTCAGATCATTTTATTGAGGCTTAAGAAAATATAACCATGCCAATAGGCCAGGATCCAGCGTTGCTAATATGTATGAATGTGTGTTAGGGACCCCCACAATCACCACCCAATGTTAAATCAACAATTTTGTTTGTTTGTTTTGGGGATGCCTGCACCCCTGATAGGGTAAAGACACATCACAAATGTTGTCACTTTCTACTTAATTCATTCACTTCCTGCCACATAGCCAAACAGGAAGTGAGGGAAAAAACCTGAGTAATGTTTTGTTGGGGACACACAGATCAATATAAATAGTTTCCCATTTTGGAAATTGCATTTTGCTGTGTACACCCCAAATTAGTAGGGATCTTGGACTTTGGGGTCCATTTACTAAAGGCAAATCCACTTTGCACTACAAGTGGACAAGCAAGGAAGAAAAATAAAAACTTGGCGGGATTGGAAGTAAAAACCATCAGTGCTTCCCTTCTGATTTTCATTGCCTACGCTTTGCCTTTACTAAACCCCAAAATAACTAATCATTTGGGGTGTACACTGCAGTGCAATTTGCTTAATGGGGACACTAGTTAGATTGACCTGTGTCCCGAAGAATAGACCATTGGTAGGGTTTTAACCTCACTTCCTGTTCAGCTGTGTGACAGGAAGTGAAGCCAATTTTAGGAAAAGGGACACAAAGCCCAACCTAAAAACACTAGCAGGGGTTCTAACACTCAATTGGCTTCCCTCAAACAACCCACAATTAGAATAGGATTGTCTTGTGCTAGTTTCAAGCACAGCACTGTAAATCAGCACTTCAAGCCTGTCCACCAATACACCCCCCCCCCACCCCCCCTCCAAACAGGCCCTGTTTGCAGGTTTTCCTACATCTTGCACATGTGCTTTAAAAAGTCAGTCTGGACATCAATTCTAAGAAACAATACTTACCGCTTTGTCCTTCCTTTTCTGGTGACTAAACATTTCATGCATACACACCAGGAAAGAGCTTAGAGACAAATCACACTTGATGGTTTAGGCCCAAACTATTTCAGCTGCAGCGGTTGAAATCCATAGCATGAAAAAAATATCACAAAACAAACTTCAAAATTTGAAAGTAATTTTATTGGTCCACAAAACAAGGAAAGCAAAACAAAAAATTACAAATAAACACACCAAAAAAATATAAAAAAACCTAAAAACAAAAAATACCAACGTTTATTTCACAGTCATTGGAAAATAAATCATGCTTTTGAAATAACAGGATAGACCCACAGAATTAAAACATTAGTCATTAACATCTTGAGAAACATTTAGCAAAATTATGCAGCAGACAAAACATCCAAAAAAACAAAACTTGCTCCAAAACATCTCTGTTTCGCTCCGCCATTACTTCCAGCCAGCAAATCTGCCCCCTCTGAGGGCAGCTGACACGTGCACTATCCACGCTTTTTATAACATGTGTGCTAATGAATCAATTGGAAACACATGAAGAAATGTCAGCCTCTAGTTTGTGTGCACTTGTAACTGCTTACACCTGTTAAGGATGTCCTTAAATTACTAAGCCAAAAAAACAGCTTTCTGAGCATGCTCAGAAAGATGCATGTCATTTTCAGGCTCAGACAACCAGCTTATTTTTCTAAGTGTTCGAGCATGCCCAGTTCACTCGAAATGCAGTACCAGAATCAAATCTGCAATGGCGGATGAAAGCATTAGAGGTGTTTTATTTTTTTTTGGTCCCCCTGAACTGATGCTTTTCAACCTGAAGGGGAGGTCTTATAGAATTTTTACGTAACAAACATAAATAATAATAATTTAAACGCCCCTGTCCCTAGTAGCTCGCAGTCAGAAGCGAACATGCAGCATTTGTTTTGTTTCCGGTTACCAGTTTAGATTTACAGATGAGGTCTAGTGCTAAAAGTATTCCTCTTGCTCTTACGCACGCTATGATACCTCACATGTGTGGTTTGAAGGATGTTTCCATATGTGGGCGGGCCTTAAATGTGTAAGTCCCGCCCACATATTGAACCCCCGTTTCAAACCCCACATGTGAGGTATCATAGCGTACGTTAGAGCGAGAGCAATACTTTTAGCACTAGACCTCCTCTGTAAATCTAAACTGGTAACCTGAAAATAAATAAAAAAAGTGTTGCCTATGGGTATTTTCAAGTACTGAAGTTTGGCGCCATTCCATGAGTGTGTGCATTATTAAAGTGTAACATGTTGGGTATCTATTTACTCGGTGTAACATCATCTTTCACATTATGGGCATAAATTGGGCTAACTTTAGTGTATTCTTAATTTGTAACCACTTGAGCCCCAGAGCATATTACTGGTCACTGACGGGGCCAGTTTTTGCATTTCAACACTGCGTCATTTTGACTGACAATTGCGGGGTTGTGCGACGTGGCCCCCAAACAAATTTGGCGTCCTCATTTTTCCCCCCCAAAAAAAATTTAATTTGTTTTTTTTTGGTGGTATTTGATCACCTCTGCGTTTTTTCTTATTTTTGCTTGAACCAAAAATATAGCGACAATTTGGTAAATAAAAAGACATATTTTTTACTGTTTGCTATAATAAATCTCCCCCAAAATATATTCAAAAAATGTTTTCCCTCAGTTTAGGCCAATAAGTATTCTTCGACATATTTTTGGTTCCAAAAAATCACAATAAGCGTTTGATTGGTTTGGGCAAAAGTTATAAGTAGGGGTTGGTCTTATGGGTTTTTTAGGAATAATTTTTTGTTTTACTAGTAATGGTGGCTATCATTGATTTTTCTGGCTACTGCGACATTGTGGCGGACACATTTTTGTGAGATTTTGCATTTTTCTAGCGAGCAATGGTATAGAAATGCATTGCTTACTATAAAAATGACACTGGCAGGGAAGGGGTTAACAGTAGGGGCGTGGAAGGCGTTGATTATGTTACCTGGGTGTGTTCTAACTGTAAAGGGGGTGGTACTGTCTAGGGGAAATGACAGATCGCTGTTCATACATTGTAGGGACAGACGAGCAGGCATTCCCCCCCCCTGACAGGACCGGGATAAAGGGGAACTCCACACCAAATTTAAAAAAAGAAACAGCGTGGGGTTCCCCCTTCAGGTGCACAACAGGCTCTTAGATTTGATCTGGAACATAAGGGGTTAAACCCACGACGATCCCCCTCAGATCCAGACCAAACCCTTCTCCCAGGCACGCAGTCTGGCCGGACGGAATGGGGGTGGGGACGAGCGAGCGCCCCCCCCTCCTGAGCCGTACCAGACCACATGCCCTCGACATGGGGGAGTGTGTGCTTTGGGGGAGGGGGGCACTGCCCCCCCACCCCAAAGCACTCTTGTCCCCATGTCGATAGGGACAAGAGCCTCTTCCCGACAACCCTGGCCGTTGGTTGTCGGGGTATGCGGGCGGGGGGCTTATCAGAATCTGAGAGCCCCCTATAATAAGGGGGCCCCCAGATTCTGGCCCCCCACCCTATGTGAATGAGTATGGGGTACATCGTACACCTACCCATTCACCGGGTGGAAAAGTGTAAACACAAATAAACCACACAGAAAAAAATAATTTATTAGTCAGCTCTGGGGGTCTTCTGCCGGGACCCCCCACCACCAGCCCATTGGGCCCCGGGCTTTACCGTTTTCTGCCGGGGGGGACACCCACCGATGCTCTCCGCCATGTCCAGCCAGGCCCCCACCCCAAAATAAGCTCTTTTACATCTGGGGGGGGCCGGCCGAAAACAGCAGAGAACAACGGGGAGCGGAGCCCCTCGGTCTTCCAGACGTTTTCTGCCGGGGGGGCTCCAGCCCCGCACCGGTCTTCGCCGCCGCCTTCCGCCGGGGGGGTACACCTACCCCCCCCGGTCTTCGCCGCCTCCTTCCGCCGGGGAGAGAGACACCCACCAAAGCTCTCCGCCATGCTCGACCGGGCCCCCACCCCAAAATTAAGCTCTTTCACATCCGGGGGGGGCCGGCCGAAAACAGCGGAGAACAACGGGGGTGTCGCCCCACCTCGGGCTCCTCCGCTTCTGCCTGGCTCCTCCCGAGGCCAGGGCTTCTTTCGCCATCTTCCGCCGGAGGGCGCCACTCTCCGGGCTTCTCGACGCTGTCTTCCGCCGCGGGGCACCACCCGCGGGGGCCAGGCCTTCTTCCGCCACCGCCCCCTTCGATTTTTTCTGCCTGGACGAGGGTCATACATCCCATCCAGAATTGGACGTGGTGGGCTTCTCGTCGCTGTCTTCTGCCGCTTTCCGACGTTTTCGACCGGAGTGAGGGTCGTACATCCCAACTCCGGATTTCTTCGCCGGCTTCTGCCTGGCTCCTCCTGGGGCCAGGGCTTCTCGTCGCTCTCTTCCGCCGCGGGGTGACACTCGCGGGCTTCTTCTTCCATTCGATGTTGACACGGCGAGGTCCGGCGCTGAAATGCCTTCTGAGCAGTGATGTCACTGTCACATGGGTTAAGGTCACATGTTGGCATAACCACGCCCACGCCCTATGCCAATATAAGTCCGTGCCCGCCGCTCAGAACGCATTTCAGCGCCGGACCTCGCCGTGTCAACATCGAATGGAAGAAGAAGCCCGCGAGTGTCACCCCGCGGCGGAAGAGAGCGACGAGAAGCCCGCCGCCCTCCCCCATAAGCAGGAAGCTTCATGGTGAAGGGGGCGGCGGCGAAAATGACTAGAAGTCCGGAGTGGGATGTGCGACCCTCACTCCGGCCGAAGACTTCGAAGCCCGCTGCCCTACCCCCACAAGCACGGAGCTTCGTGGTGAAGGCAGCGGCAAAAGACGGCGACACAGCGACGAGAAGCCCTGGCCCCCGCGGAAGAGCCAGGCAGAAGAGGCTATCGAGAGCCCCCCCCCGGCAGAAAACTACGAAGCCCGCGGCCCTCCCCCAAAGGCAGGAAGCTTCACGGTGAAGGGGGCCGCGGCGGAAGACGACTAGAAAACCGGGGTGAGATGTGCGACCCTCCACCGGCGAAAACTTCGAAGCCCGCTGCCCTCATCAAACAAGCACGGAGCTTCGTGGTGAAGGGGGCCGCGGCGGAAGACAGCGGCGGCGAAGACCGGGGTGGGTTGGCGGAAGACCCCCGGAGCTGGCTAATAAATTATTTTATTCTTGTGTGGTTTATTTGTGTTTACACTTTTCCCACCAGGTGAATGGGTAGGGGTACCATGTACCCCATACTCATTCACATAGGGTGGGGGGCCAGAATCTGGGGGCCGCCTTATTAAAGTGGCTCTCAGATTCTGATTGGCTCCCGCCCGCATACCCCGACAACCAATGGCCAGGGTTGTCAAGAAGAGGCTCTTGTCCCTAGCGACATGGGGACAAGAGTGCTTTGGGGTGGGGGGGCAGTGCCCCCCTCCCTCAAAGCAAACACTCCCCCATGTCGAGGGCATGTGGTCTGGTACGGCTCAGGAGGGGGGGGGGCGCTCGCTCGTCCCCACCCCCATTCCTGTCCGGCCAGACTGCATGCTTGGGATGAGGGCTTGGTACGGATCTGGGGGGGAACCCCACACCGTTTTTGGCGTGGATTAACCCCTCACGTTCCGGACCAAGCTGAAGAGCCTATTGTACCCCTGGGGGGGAAGCCGCGCCGGTTTCAAATTTGAAATTTGGCGCGGAGTTCCCCTTCAGTGTCAGAACAGCTCGGAGCTTCCCGTGCATTGCTTCACGCAGTGCAAACACTGCTACGCCCCTTGGTATTAACCAAGAATTTCCCGGCGTACTGAAGAGGCGCGCGGAAAGCCCCGATTTCTCCCTCTGCGCATGCCCAGTATGCAAATGAACCTTCCGATGTTCTGGCGTACTTGGCAAGCGCACGGGGATCGGGTCCCAAAAGTCACTTTCGCTTTCAATTCGGCCCGCCACACACGTTCAAACACATGTCACCTCACTTCCCCTGCATCACCCCCTCCCTCCCCTCATAAACTCCCGCCCGCACAGGCTTGGTAAATCAGCCCCACTATGACAAGAAGAGTGGAGAGAGTCCTAATTTGGAGTTTGGAGATAAGGTCTGGCTCTCTTCAGCAAATCTCCGGCTCCCTTGTCCCTCCCAGAAATTGGGCCCAAGATTTATCGGTCCATTTTAAATTAAACGAAACTGTTACTACCAAGTTTGTATAAAGTGCATCCTGTGTTTCACATATCTCTTCCTAAATCTGTTGTCTCTAGTCCTTTTCCAGGAAGAGAAGAAGACCCTCCGCCTCCAGTCTCAGTGAGAGATTGTAACGGAACTATGTATTCTGCCTGTACATCTATAATAATAATATCTGGGACTGCCTGAGATAGGATTATTAGATATGAAGTATCCACATTATATTCTGAGATATCTGTAGGGCTATTTTAAGTTTGTTCATTCTGAGCTCAAAGGGTTAATTGTAGAGTGACTCTTTCACTGCTAAATTCTAAACGTCCTCTTCTCTCTTTTGTGTATTGTATTACAAATTAACAGTCTCCTGTCAGTGTATTGAATTAGCATGTCAATTATGTTCAGAAGAACTTGTCAGGTTTTGCGGTGCCAAAATGTTTAGCTACTGATGGGATTATCTGTGATTGAGTATTGTTCTGGGGGTTGATTGAATACTATTGAGAAAGGAATGTGCTTTCTTTGGCCTGGTGCCAGGGTGTCTACCTTGGGGCCCCCCTGTGGAGGGAGGGGGCGGAGAGTTCCATTGTTCCTTGATTACTCACAAGCTTGTAACTAGATATAAACCAAGAAATGTACCAATAAAGTTAGTCTACTTGACCCTTCAAAACGTAGCCCGTCTCGTTCTTGAAAGGGCATGCGATGGGATATTTATTCTGTTCATTTTACAACTGGACCTGACTCTCCCTCTGGCTCTCGTGGATGAGCTTATACTGGACTTACTTGCATAGCAACTTGCCAGGGAAAAGGACATCCCCAGCGGCTGATACCCTCTCCCTACTTGGGTAGCCGTTACAGAGATGAAACTGAATTTGAGGTAGAATCCATCCTGGACTGTCGCAAGAGAGGTAGGACTATTTAATTTCTTATTAAATGGAAGGGTTACTCAGCAGAAGAGAATTCTTGGGAACCTGCAGGCAATATACATGCTCCTAGACTTCTCCAGAGATTTTGTGCCCGATACCCTGAAAGATGGTTCCGGTTGGGCATCCGGAGGCTGCCCCTTGGGGGGGGGCACTGTCAGGGAAATGGCCGTGGAAGTACTGGCAATCTTGCCAGTAGAAGAAATGGCCGAAGGCTGTGTCAGGGGAATGGCCATGGAAGTACTGGAAATCTTGCCAATAGAAGAAATGGCCGCCAAAAGCACATCATCTGGCCTATAAAAGGCTGCCACTGTCTGACCCAAATTGCTGGATTGTCATCAGCTTCCTGTGTTCCTGTGTCTGTTTACCTTGTAACTCCTGGCTTGACCTCTGCTTTTGGCTTGACCTGTGGTCCCGATTATCTCCTCGCTCTGACCCTGGCTTGGCTGACTATTCTTCGATCCACTGCCCACTGTTTATGACCCAGCTTGCTTCTGTTTGCTCTTGGACTGTCTCCTGGTATATGACCTTCAGCCTGGCTGCGAACCCTGCTCCTGGTTTACCTTGCGAACGCCTACTCAGGACTTCTTCTTTCTGCACGGCTACTGACATCGTTACCCAGCGCACCCCAGCCACGTTCTGCTTACTAGCCTGTTGCAGCACTACTGGAAACCTGTGCACCTTTGGGCACCGTATCCCCTGTATCACTCCAAGGGAGCGCTGCACTTAGCTGCACTCTGCCACTCGGCCTCACATCAGAGACTTGACACCCTGTTGCATACACCATATCACCGTTCTTTTTTTAAAATTTCTCAATATAATTCCTAGTTTTCTTCTTTACTTTCAAAGATTTTTATTGTTTTCACAAGAAAAAACAAGTCATTTCGGAATTACATACGTAGGGCCCAAAATACATATCAATGCCCAGACAAAACCATACAGCAAAAAAAAAAATGTCTAGCTATTATTAATATACATATCAGACTTTAGACATATAAACTTCTCCGTGCCTCTTAAGATAATAATCTAGACCAAATAAAAAGAGAAACAACGAAAAAAAAAAGGAAAAAAAGAAAATACTACAATCTAAGGCACTGCTATATGGACACACCTAACAGAGAAGTTAGCTCCATCAGGATAAAAACCCAGAAATATGTTAAATATAGATAATGTTCGGTAATATAGCAACTAGATCCGGCACCCCATTTGGGCTCAAACTGTGCCGAAACCAGCTGCACAAAAGATCATAAATCACTACCTGGACCGAAATCATTCTAATAAGCAAACCTGTCTTGAGATCCATAAAAAGACTCTAAACAAATACAATTTAAATGATGTAACCATTGATGGGTAATATTCCCATAACAGAGAAGTTTGAAAAACAAACAGAATATACAATTTAAAAGATATGTCTTGCGTCCCCATTTGAATGTCAAAAAATATAAAAAGACGAAACAGGGCTGAAAAGATATCGTGTAGACGAACCCTATCAAAAAAGAAGGAAGAGAGAAAGAAGGCATAGAAAGGAAAAGCAGAGAGATCTAGTAGACCAGTAAAGAGAAGAACAAAATTGAGTCAGTTCGCGGATACACTCCTCGAATAGTAACCACTGATAATAAGTGGAGTAGAGATCCCCACTCGTTAAGTATATGCTATGCTGGAATACCTGGACGCAGGGAGATACCTACATAATGGGCCCATGGTTCCCAAATGTTTTCAAACTTGTCCCTGGAGTCAAGCAAAATACTAGAAAGTTTTTCCTGGGTCATAATCCATGAAATTTTGCGCTTGGCAGCCAGAAATTACACCATAGGCTGTTTCCAGGCCTTAGCTAAAGTAGATTTAGCCCCCAGCAAAATAAAATGGATCAAGCTCCGTGAATTTTTGGGGATCTTAGGATCGTGAGTGTTCAGGAGAGCTACTTCCGGGGATCTAGATATTTGCAGGCCTGTAACTCTAGATAAGATTAAAAAATGTATTCCAATACCGTCTAATTCTGGGACATTCCCACCATATATGGGCCATGGAGCCAAATAGGCCACAACCTCTGAAGCAAATAGCTTCCGAGGATGGATATATAATTGACAACCTGGCAGGGGTAAGATACCATCTAGATAGAACTTTAAGATTGGCCTCTATTAGAGCGACATTCAGAATGCCTTTATATGCTCTCGAATAGACTATAGACCCTGGCCCAGATTCAGAGAGCCATTACGCCTGTCTAACTGGTGTTAGACTGGAATAATTTCAAATTACGCGCGTTTTCTAGCTAGTCGAAAACCTCAAACCATGAATAGACGGCTGCGGGCTTCAATTCGACTGGATTACGTGTTTGTACGCCTTGGGATCTACTGGGTGGACTTCCACGTCGTTTTCGGCGTCGGGGTATGCAAATGAGCTTTTGCCGGCGATCCCCGAAATTACGATCTTCAATCGCAATCTCTTACGGCACCTTTAGTCATCTTTTATTTGCGTAACACTATACCAGCTTTTTGCTGCTCTAATATTAGACAGCCCATGTTAAGTATGGCCGTCGTTCCCGCGTCGAATTTCTACGTTGTCCGACGTCTTTTATTATTTTTAACGTAAGTTGTCCGGGAATAGGAATGTTCGTAAACGCCGCTACTCAAACAACGAATGGCGTAACGACGTGATTTCGCGCAATGCACGATGGGAAATTTCTGAACGGAGCATGCGCAGTTCGATCGCCGCGGGGACGCGCTTAATTTAAATGCTTCACGCCCCCCAAACGCGTATTTCGATTACGCGGCGAGAAATAGACTACGCCGCCGTAGCGTACGGGCAAAAATCTACCAGGATTCGGTGTAGAGCCTGGTAAAATACGGCAGCGTAGAGTATTTCGATTACGCAGCGGAATATTAAGTGTATGTGAATCTACCCCCATGAGTCCAAATCCCAATCCAAATTCAAATCCCTTTCCCAAGCTGACATATAGGGGGTCTTACTGTCCTGGTGAGCTAAACATTGATATATAATGGAGTTACCACCCCTCTGCTCCTCCGCACTGCCGCACCATATCTCATAGGCCGTGAAATGCGGCGGTAGAGGTTTCTCCCGCCATATTTTATGAAGGAAATGTTGTATCTGCCCGAACCTGAAGAGTTCTGAAGTAGGGAACTTAAGTTGCCGCTGACAGTAATTAAGAGTCAAGGGTCCAGTAGTTGAAAAATAATGTCTGATTCGGTATAGTCCTTTGTCCAACCACCACTTAAAAGAATTCATTTCTAAACCTGGGATGAAGTCCGGATTATTAAAAATATGGGAAAGAGGTTTACAGCTCAAGGTTAGCGTTGGAATGGATCTCAACCTATCCCAAAGCAACAGGGAATGCGATAAAACCGGGGAGAGAATAGCGGGTCTCTGGGGGGAGCCCACAACAAAAAGTCTAACGTGTACGATGGAACGGCTTGTCTTTCTATCTGAACCCAGTCTGGTTTCTCATATTTAGAGTAAATCGTCGAGAGTTGTGCTAAACGTGCTGCTTGGTAGTACCAGACCAGATTTGGCAGACCTAAACCCCCGTATTTCTTGGGTCTAAGGCCTCGTACACACGAGGGGATATGTCCGCTGAAAACAGTCCGATGGACCGTTTCAGCAGACATCTCCGCTCGTGTGTATGGGCTAGCGGACAGATTTCTCCACCCGACAGATTTCAAAGCATGCTTTGAAATCTATCGGGTGGAATCCGTCCGCCCGACATGTCTGCTGGTTAGTACACTTACCAGCAAACATGTCGTCCCGCACCGCCGCCGCGCCGCCGCCGAATGGATTCGGCGCATGCGCGGAAGTGTTTTACTTCCTGGTGCGGTGACGTGGCGGTGACGTGGCGGTGACGCAGCGGCGTCAACGTCACCGCCGCGTCACCGCGCCGTCCGGCGGCGGGGAATTTGATCCGATGGTGTGTACACGCCATCGGATCAAACTCCCGATCGGACATATCCGATGGAAATGGTCCGCGGACCGTTTTCATCGGATATGTCCGATCGTGTGTACGAGGCCTTAGTATTGCGGGGTAATCTCTGTCCGGACCCACCCCAAACAAACTGAATAATTTTCTTCTGCAGGGATTTGAGGTGATCCTTCCTTACTGTGATTGGGATAGCCCTAAACAAATATAATAAACGGGGTAGAAGGGTTATCTTAATAGAGTGAATCCTACCTAGCCATGATAGTCCACCGTTAGCCCAAATTTTTAGATCTAGTTCGAGTTTCCTGTATGTGGGCGGAAAATTCGCTGAATACAACAATTCAATTTTGGAAGAAAGATTAATCCCGAGATATTCCAAGTAGTCGTCTTTCCATTTAAAATCAAAGGAAGCCTTCAGAGCTTCCACTGTTCTAGGGAGCAAAGAAACATTAAGGGCAAAGGATTTCTTATAGTTTACTTGGAGGCCAGAAGCTGTAGAAAAACCCCTCAATATGTTACATACATTTGGGAGAGAAGTGACCGGGGAAGTAATAAAAAGTAACATGTCGTCCGCAAATAAACCACATTTGTGGGTTTGGGAACCACAGGAGACACCGGAAACATTGGGATTGGAGCGAATAGCAATCGCCAATGTTTCTATGGCAATGGCAAAGACCAAGGGCGAGAGGGTATCAACCCTGTCTAGTCCCCCTTGAGATTTCAAAAGGAGATGAGTAATGTCCTAATAGACGTATTAGTGCTCTTGGCTTGGAATACAGAGACTTAACCACTTCCTTACTGGGCACTTATAACCCTTCCTGACCAGGTGAAATTTCAGCTTCTGGCACTGCGTCGCTTTAACTGACAATTGCGCGGTCGTGCGACGTGGCTCCCAAACAAAATTGGTGTCCTTTTTTCCCCACAAATAGAGCTTTCTTTTGGTGGTATTTGATCATCTCTGCGGTTTTTATTTTTTGCGCTATAAACAAAAAAAGAGTGACAATTTTGAAAAAAAGTCAATATTTTTTACTTGTTACTATAATAAATAGCCCATTTTTTTTAAAATAAAAAAAAAAAATTCTCAGTTTAGGCCGATACGTATTATTCTACATATTTTTGGTAAAAAAAAAAAAAATCACAATAAGCAACTGGTTTGCGCAAAAGTTATAGCGAATACAAAATAGGGGACAGAATTATTATTAATTTTTATAATTTTTTTTATCTAGTAATGGCGGCGATCTGCGATTTTTATTGGGACTGCGACGTTATGATGGACACATCGGACACTTTTGACACATTTTTATACTGCGATCAGTGCTATAAAAATGCACCGATTACTGTATAAATGTGGCTGGCAGTGAAGGGGTTAACACTAGGGGGGCATGGAAGGGGTTAAATGTATTCTGGATGTGTTCTAACTGTGTGGGGGGAGGGGGGGTGACTGGTGGAGGTGACCGATGCTGTGTCCCTATGTACAAGAGACACAGATCGGTCACCTCACTCCCTGACAGGACATGGATCTCTGTGTTTACACACAGAGATCCATGTCTTGTCCCTGTAACCGCCGATTGCGAGTGCCTGGCGGACATCGCGGCCGCCGGGCACGCGCATCGGCATCTCAGGAATGCAGCGGGCACTCGCGCGCCCTCTAGTGGCCATTAAAAGCACAGGGCGCATATATGCGCCCTGTCAGAGATTCAGGACAGCCCGACGGCCGCATATATTCGTACGGCCGTCGGGAAGTGGTTAAGTATACCCAAAAATTTACGCCCAAATCCCCAACGTTCCAATAGAGAAAATAAATAGGGCCATTCAATAGAATCGAACGCTTTGTGTAAGTCGAGGGACAATAGCATTTCTCTTTGTTTGGGACCTCCCACCCAATTTGATTGCAGAATAGAGACCACGTCTACAGCCCTCCTTATCTGATCAGCTCCTTGTCTGCCTGGGATGAATCCCACTTGGTTTTTATGAATGTATCTACTTATGAAGGATGAAAGACGGTTGGCCAAAATTTTTGTCAGGATCTTCAAATCATTATTAATGAGTGAAATTGGCCTATAGTTTTCCACCTCCTCCGGATTTTTGTTGGGTTTAGGGATTACTGTAATACATGCAGTATTAAGGTGAGGATCTAGAGGAGTTCCCTTGGTCTTAGCATTAAAAAAACTAGCCATAAAAGGTGCCAGTGTATCCGAGAAAGCTTTATAGTATGGAGCTGATAGTCCATCTGGACCCGGGGCCGATCCCGTTTTCAGGTTCTTAATGACCTCCGTATTTTCCTCTACCGAAAAATCAGCTTCTAGGATATCTCTATGAGTTGAAGTAAGCTTGGGAATAGGAAGTTCACGAAGGAAGTTAGCAATCCCCTTATCTCCATCACCCTGTGATGACCTATATAGTTTGGAATAAAACTCCTGGAAGGTTTGGAGAATTTTATTGGGATTTGCCGTGAGATTTTGGTTCCGATCTCTAATCTTAGGAAAGGAGAGGGTTCGAATTTGTGGGGTCAATTTGGAGGCTAACATGGACCCTATTTTGTCTTTCTGGTGGTAGAACCTGGCCCCACTCCAACGTATGTCCTTTTCTGCCTTAACAGTCAACAACAAATTTAACTCTAACCTGATGGAATCTATTTGAGTCGCCAAGTCCTTGGTGGGGGACTTCTTATGTTGGGAATTAAAATCTGCATATTTATCTTCTAGCGTCCTAATATCAATAAGCCTTTCCTTTTTAACATGTGATGCCAAGCTAATTATTTTCCCCTAATGGCCACTTTATGAGCTGCCCACAGAACTTCAGGAGAAACATCCCCGACATTGTTTAGGATAAAGTGTTCTTTCAGGGAATTTTCTATCTCCTTGGATACTGCTGGGTCGCTCAATAAAGATTAATTTAGCCGCCAATAATTTCCTGAAGATTTAGAAAGAGCGTTCATCACCGACAAGCAGACAATAGCGTGATCCGACCAGGAGGTATCAGCAATAGTAGCCCTAGTAGAAGAGGGAATGAGAGTGGGAGGAACCAAAATATGGTCAATTCTAGCGTATAGCTTATGAGGGGCCGAATAATGGGTGAAGTCCTTTTTAGTTGGGTTCAATTCCCTCCATATGTCTATCAGTCCATGTCTATGAAGGGTACGGGCAATATTCAAGCTGGCTCTAGTGGGGCGCGTTAATTGTGAGTTACACGGTTTAGATCTATCCAGTCCTTGATCGAAGGCAACATTAGAATCTCCTCCAAAAATAGCTTTGCCCTCTATAAGAGAAAGTAGGGTCTTAAGAAGATTTTGAAAGAAAGTGGCCTGGCCTTTGTTTGGAGCGTAGTAAGAGACAAAGGAGTATAAAACACCTTCAATCGAGCCCTTGACAAGTACATACCGTGTCTTATTTTCCGTGTTCGCTAGAAAAAAGGTGGGATAGTGTGAGTGTAAGAACCTTGGACTATACCGAGCCAGAAAATGAGTTTCCTGGAGCATGACAACATCAAATTTAGAAGAGCGGTACTGATCGAAAGCTATCCTCCGTTTCCTGGGGGAATTCAGTCCCTGCGCGTTATGGGTAGCAACCTTAAGCTCATTACTCAGTCGGAGTGGGTCAAACATTTATGCAGAGGGGTGTAGATCCGCTACTATATATATGACTTACCCTTCGGTGTCTTCTCTGAACAAAAGCCTTAGGTAGAGGACAAGATGTGATAAACCAGGCCCAGCTTCTCAGGATAAGGACGTATGGCAAGCTGACTCGAGAAAAAGAGAAAGGTGAGAAAAAAAGAGAAGAAGCACAAAAAAAGAAAATCAAAGCTAAAAAAAATATAACATACAGTATACACTTCAAAGTACAATCGAAGCTTCTGGAGAGGAAAATTCCAGCCAGAAACCAAAATAACAACAGTCGTGAACCTCCAAACCAGGACCGACTGCCCATCCCGCAGAAGCGTAACCCGCCTGTGAGGGATGGGCGGAGGCGCATGTGTGACATCCCAGCCCCATTTAAAATATAAAGAAAAAGAAAAAAAACATTAAGTAAGGAGCACATAATAGGTATCTTAGTCAAAAGGGACCAGCTTAAAAGGGCAAAAGAATAAAAAAAATAAGACCAAAAAACCTGAAAAAGAAAAAAAAATCTGCTCCTGGAGGAATAGGAACCAAGAGAATCTGCCCATCAAAGAGGGCCCCCATGCCCCCTACTTGTATACATAAAACTATGTGGGTAATGCTAGAACTGGTAGGGAAACCTAAAAAGGGTACCACAAAGTCCACCCAGTAAAAGGGGGATTAATACTGACTTCTGGACAAATAAACCCAATCAAAAAGGGGATAGACATTAGCCCTGCCTAATCAAAAGCAAGAGAAAAAAAAAAAAACATGTCCCCTCAAGGATGAATCATCAAGACCATAGGGACAATCAAGAGTATTGTCCCAGACCAGACAAACTACAGAGTTCCACCTTCTTTGGATTTCTTGGATTTGCCCACATTCCACATCGGAGAAATAGGACTGGTGGGCGATGGGCGCTTGGAGGAAGTTGTGGATGCAGCCGAGACGTCCATAGGAACTTCCTGGGAAATAAGCTGGAGACGAAGCAGCAACTTCTCCCCCTCCGACAAGCTGGAAAAAACATGAGCCTTGCCCTGGAACGAAAATTTGACAGCAAAGGGAAAGTTCCACCTATATTTAATTTCCCGTTTAGAGAGAACATTAAGGATGGGCTTGACAGATCTCCTCTTTTGGATGGTAGAAGGTGAAAGATCCGCAAAAATTTGAATCTGATGCCCTCTACAGGTTAATTGCTGCCTGATTCTGGATTGTTTCATGACCTCTTCTTTGGTAGCATAAAAGTGCGGCTTAACAATAATATCCCTTGGGAGACCATCATTCCTGGGTGGGCCTAGTGTCCTGTGGGCTCTGTCCATTTCCAGGCGGCGGGGCTGAATAGAAGGGATAAGCTCTTTAACCAGATCTTGCACTGCTTCCGTAATGCCGGTAATAATCTCAGGGAGACCCCTGACACTAAAATTAAAATTATATCTCCTTAATCTGTTTTCAAGTTCATCAATTTTAGACAAAGCTAAGAGCTGAGCGACTTTTGAGAATCGATCGAAGACTGACTATCAAAAATCTCAGCCGTGTACCCCAGCCTAAGCATATATCATGTGCTTTGATCAACACAAGATCGGCAGTAAAACACCGACTGGAAATCCATGATTTCATTCTACAATACGATTTAGACTGCCTCTTTATTACAGAGAGCTGGCTCACAGCCAACTGTAACACCATTCTAGGAAAACTGGTGCCAGAAAACTATTATAACGGAAAACAGAATAGGCAAAGAGGAGAAGGACTGGCGGTAATCCATAAGACTCGTCTTGCGATCACTAAACCAGTCCTCCAAAACCCTCTTCCATTCATGGAAACCCTTACCTTGCAACTGCAAATAAACTCCCAGGAGACCATCCGGATTCTTCTCTGCTATAGGCCACCTGGCCCAAAATCGCAGCTTCTTCCATCATTGACAGACTTTATCTCCACCTATACCCTCAACAGCAAACACCTTTTGCTGCTCGGGGATTTCAACCTCTGGGCCAACTCCCCGCAAGACCCCGTTGCCGACGCCTGCATCGATCACCTTGAAGGATTAGGGCTACAACAACTAGTATGTGGGCCCACACATGCTTCAGGTCACACACTCGATCTTATTTTCAGACAAGATCTGGAAATAAAAATCTTGGAAAATGAACCGTTGCCATGGACAGATCACCATGCAATTAAATTCATTATTTCCGATTTCCCACCCTTAACTAAAACATCAAATCCAGTGACAACACACTGGACTAGATGTCAGAAGAAGCTCCACTCGGAACTCTTCAAAACCACGTTAAGGAAAAAAATTTATTACAATTCAGCCGAACCATACAGCTGAAGAAACACTGGATACCATAAATACAGCCCTATCACAGTCAGCCGACTTAATAGCGCCAAAACGCAAAACCCGCATCCGGAAAAATAACTCCAGCTGGTTCAACAACCAACTGGCGTTACTGAAGCAAGAACGTAGAAGGGCGGAAGCCGCCTGGAAAAGAAGCTTCTTCAGATGAGAACCTCAGCGTCTACAAAGCAACAACAAGGAAATACCACAAAGAAATCTTCAAAGCCAAGAAAAACTATTTTTCTAAGGCTATCAACAGCGCCCTTAATCGCCCACGCAAACTCTTCAAGCTGGTCACTCAGACCATGAATCTAGGATGTCTTAAAGCCCCCTAATTCGGACTCACAAGAATTTTGCAATGAATTGTCGGATTACTTCATTAACCACTTCAATACCCAGCTGTCATGGACCATGAAATACTGAAATCCTAATTCATGTATTACAGAAGATGTAATTCTCTCCCTGCTAATCTTAATGCCTGTGTGCCTCTAGACCTGGATAATTGGACAATGACCCTTCAATGGCATACCGGAGTCGGGCTTGTGAGATACATTTTATTGTCCAGTGTGTAGAGGTGTTAATTGTTATTCTAAACCCCAGCCAGGTCAACAGACTCATAAGTGATACTTATTGTCCATTGTGTGATAACCCTATTTAAAGCCTTTCTATTATAAGGTGTAAATTACTTCTGCCCTGTCTCAATTCTCCAGACGGCTCCATTGTTCTGTGGCTGGCTATTGTGTACATTGATTGACCCCCTGGGGCTTTTGTCTGAACACAGATATTCAGGCTTCTGGCCACACCTATTCAAGCTTTGGGACCAATCTCTGCGGAGACATTTTCAAGTCCTCATTTGCATGGTTTTTAGAGGACCAGAGTGAAGACTGAATACTTTACAATGGACCAATAGGAAAGCGGTTGTTGGGGGCGGGATGTTCCAAATCCTGTATAAAGTGTGCTGTGTACTTTCATTAAAGTGTGTCCTGTTAGATCCAGTATTAAGCCATGGCTAATGTGTGGATTATTCAGCGATTCCAGGGATATTCCTAAGTCGGGGAATATTGGGTGATTTTCTTTTATGGGAGAAGAAGGGAGAGGATGGCGGAGATATGCTCTAATACCGTCACACCAGCCATATACAATTGACGGCCTGGGATGGGATTTACCATCCTAAGTGGCCGTCAATTGACGGCCTGGGTATTGCAGGCGAATATCTGGATGATGCCTGCAGCCAGAGGCATCATCCAGATATCCTCTTCTTCAGCCGGCGATTCTGCACAATGTAAGAACGATCATAGCGGCGGTTCCGCTGCTTGATCGTTCTTACAGGCCGCGGGAGGGGACATCCCCCCCTCCCGCCGCCATCCGGTGCTTCTCCGGGCTTACCTGTACCTTCGGGGGCCCGGAGAACGAATCGTCGGCGGCGGCAGGAAGCATAGAGATGACTGGTGACCAGATGGGTCCCCGTATGTAAACAAAGCCGCAATTGCGGCTATAAGTCACCATTCATGAGATCGGTGATTTTTTTTTCACCGATCTCATGGTTTCCAGCCTGGAGGTGAGATATGAGGTCTTATTGACCCCACATCTCTCCATAAAGAGGACCTGTCACACACATTTCCTATTACAAGGGATGTTTACATTCCTTGTAATAGGAATAAAAGTGGAAAAAAAAAATGAAAAAAAGTGTAAAAATATATACAATATAAGTAAAAAAAAAATAATAAAAGATAAAAAAAAATGAAAACGCCCCTGTCCCCGATAGCTCGCGTGCAGAAGTCCCGCCGACATATGTAAACGCCGTTTAAACCACACATGTGAGGTATCGCCGCGTGCGTTAGAGTGCCAGCAACTAATCTAGCTCTAGATCTCCTCTGTAAATCTAAACTGTAACCTGTAAAAAATAAATAAAGCGTTGCCTATGGAGATTTTTAAGTACCGAAGTTTGGCGCCATTCCATGAGTGTGCGCATAATTAAAGCGTGACATGTTGGGTCTCTATTTACTCGGTGTAACATAATCTTTCACATAATACAAAAAAATTGGGCTAACTTTAGTGTTTTGTTATTTTTTTAATTCATAAAACAATTTTTTTTACAAAAAAAAGGCGTTTGAAAAATAATTGCGTAAATACCGTGCAAGATAAAACTTTGGAATGACCGTCATTTTATTCCCTAGGGTGTCTGCTAAAAAAAACATATATAATGTTTGGGGGTACTGTGTAATTTTCTAGCAAAAGAATGATGATTATTACATGTAGGAGAGAAGTTTCAGAATAGGCCCGGTATGGAGGTGGTATAAAAGCCTAGTATTGAAGCGGTTAACAAAATCGAAGGAATCCGGCAAAGCATTCGGCAAAATAATTCCCCCCTCAACCCTCCCCGTAATTATCTGCACAACACCTGCAGTAACTCACCACATCCAGGTAGGTTCACGTTGGAACCTATCTCTATCAATGACACTAATAATATCATCAGTACTTTGCGTAACAGCACCACCGCGCCGAATGATATTATCCCCACTAAACTGCTGAAGGAATGCACCGACATCCTGGCACCTTCTATCACGCAGCTTATCAACCAATCTTTCAGGGAAGGCACAGTGCCCTCCCAATTGAAGTAGGGTATAAATCGACCCATTCTGAAGAAACCCAATCTGGACCCCAAGGATCCACTCCACCGTTGTCCAATAACAGGCCTAAATGAACGACCTCAAAGGTCATGGAAAAGGTAGTGGTACAACAGCTGCAACAGCATCTAGATACCCACAACCTACTTGATCCATTTCAATCGGGATTCCGGCCTGGACACGGGACGGAAACCGCATTGCTCAAAATATGGGACGATGTTCTCGAGGCCGCAGACGAAGGAGAATATTGTCTTCTGGTTCTGTTGGACCTAAGCGCAGCCTTCGACACAGTAGACCACAAGCTTTGATTGACTCGGCTAGCTGAAGTAGCCAGAGTCGCAGAAGGCGATTTATCTTGGTTCTCCTCTTTTTTGGAAAACCGAACGCAAATAGTGAAGTTAGGACCTTTCACTTCTGAGAAACGCACATTATCGTGCGGAGTCCCTCAAGGATCCCCCCTGTCACCGTATTATTCAACATCTATCTTCGCCCTCTTTTTAAGATTATTAGCAGCCAAAAACTGCTCTACCACTCATATTCAGACGACACGCAACTGTATTTTCGCATTTGCAATAAAAAGGATCATCACCTCAAGATAGAGGACTGGATGACAAAGAGTTATCTTAAACTCAACGGAGCGAAAACAGAACTTCTCCTGTTTCACGCCAAGCGTATGATTCAACCTGCAACAACCTGGACCCCCCCACCCATTCTGGGCAAAATCATCACCCCTAGCAACAAAGTCAAAAGTCTTGAGGTCATCTTTGACTCCTACATGACAATGGACGCACAAATAGGGTCAGTGGTCAGCGGATCTCACCATCTACTGCGCCTACTACGCAGACTTACTCCTTTTATTCCCAAGGAAGACATAGCGGTCGTGGTGGGAGCAATTGTAAACTCCAGACTGGACTATGCAAATGCCCTTTACCTCGGACTTCCCAAGTACCAAATCGCTCGTCTACAGGTCGTTCAAAATACGGCCGCTAGACTTGTGACTGGGAAAAAACCCTGGGAATCAATCTCACCTTCACTGAGATCCCTTCATTGGTTACCAGTAAAAGACAGAATCACTTTTAAAGCTCTCTGTCTAACGCATAGATGTATCCATGGGAATGCACCCCATTATCTATGCGAAAAAATAAAAGCTCATAATCGCAATCGCGTTCTGCGATCCACCAATCAAAATCTACTCCAGATACCAAAAGCCAAGTACAAATCCAAAGGAGAAAGGAGATTTGCGGTCCAAGGTCCCAGACTATGGAGCGCTTTACCAACCAGCATTCGGTTGGAGGAGAACCACTTAGCGTTCAGGAGAAAGATCAAGACTCATCTCTTGTGATACCAAAGGAGACAGGAACAACAAGCGCCCAACAAGCGCATTTTGATTGGTGCAAGACACTGTAATGTCCAGTTTACTCTCTATAGCTTCCATCCTAGAGCCCAAATTAGCAAAATCGGATTTCATGTCTCTAGTGATCTGGGCTGCTGTATTTGCTATCCCCCTTTCAAGCAGATTGGAGAGCTTTAAGAAAAGATCACCCTGAGGGGAGTAGTGGTCCCCGTCATGCTGGGACGGTGAGGGCGTTGTTAGGTGGAGAGGAAAATCGGGCCCTGCTGGAGACAGAGCATAGTCCTCAATGGTGCGGCCTAAGAGGGATTCCGTGGAAGCTGTCGAGGGGGCTTGGATGGGGTTTTGTTTGCCCTGAGTAGCCTGAGAGTAGGTGAGGGTGGCAGGGGCTATCACTTGCCTTTGTTCCAGCTTTCCTGCCACCGCCGTGTGCGTGTGAGCTGAGGCCTGAGTCGCGGCCATCTTGGATTCACTTTCCCTGCCAGACCTGTCAAATTCTGGCCCGAGATCACGCCGGGCGGCAGGATTAGACATCCACCTTAGAGCCCCGAGGTGTCCCCTACCGGAACGTCCAGAAATCGGGTCCCGATCCGCAGTGCAGTGCCCGCTATATCGATTGAGGGGCCCGGGATGTTGCAGAGCTCCTGGCTCAGGCGTCCATCACATCTGTACATCTGTACCATTTTTGCTAGATGTTTACTAGGTTTATTTCTGCAGATATATCTTTCTCTTGCAATACTATTTAGTGTTTTTTTGTCTCTTGCTCTAACAGTTCTTTAAGTTCACCTCTTTTTAAGACCAATTTATGATATGTTTCTTTCTTTTGTCCCTGTTTTTTATGTTCTTGTTCTATTTTAAATATTTCTTTTTCCTAGACCCCTCCATAATCAAGATTCCTCTTATGTAAGCTTTATGCGCTTCCCATAATGTGGCCCTCAAAATCCCTTCCGTGTAATTTTCCAGAAAATATTGCTCCAATTCATTTTTAACCCTCTCTAATCCTTCTTGTTCGCCCAGTAAATTTTCATCCAGTCTCCAAATCGGTAGTTAATTTTGCTGTTCAGGGGTCTTTATTTTCATGGTTATAGGGGCATGGTCCGAGAGCGTCGTAATCTCTATTCTTGGTTCGGTAACCATCTCCAACAATCTATGATCCACTAGGATATATTCGATCCTCGAGTACATCCCGTGGACAGGGGAGAAAAAAGAGTAGTCCTGGACTTTTGGATGCAATATCCGCCATATATCCACCATTTGGTTATGGTACATTTTTTGTTTTATTTTTTTCAATTGACTACTATTGATCCCCTGTACTTGGGATGTACTGTCTATTTCCGGGTTCACGCTGAAATTAACATCTCCCATTAATATCACATACCCCGTCGCAAAATCTTTCAACCTTCCCATAACTTCGTTAACATATTTAATGGGGTTCACATTGTGGGGCATAGATATTTGCCAAGGTATATTCTATACTTCCCAATTTACCTTTTAGGAAGAGAAATCTTACCTCCGGGTCTGTCATTCTAGCCTCCAATGTGATTTCTCTAAGGACCATATGTCTTTTTAGAGGAGTATTTAGGCCTCTTACATTATAGGATAAGAACTTTATTTCTGTCATTGCTTTTTTCTTTTTTTGTTGTTTTGATCTATATGCCTTTGAGTTTTCCCTTTTTTCCTTATGAAGTCAATGAGATATTCCCATCCCCCCTTTTCCCCACCCCATCCCCAACCCTTACCCTCCCTTACCCTCCCACCGCCCTCCTATCTCCCCTTTGGCCTCAAAACCAATTGTGGCCTCCTCCTCCACATTCACCACTGGTTCTCTAACTCCCCCCTCAGCATTTCCATTCCATTCTAGGTTTTCCTAGAGTCCTGTTGAACAAGCTTCTAAAGTCTTAATTTTCCTTTCATAGCCAGTCTGGGAGACCTGGGACCTGCAAGTCTAATTTATCGCAAAATCCGGTCAATTCTTCTGGGAACCTCAATCTGGCTGATCTTCCTTCTTTTTGGCCTATTAGACAGGCTGGAAATCCCCAGTTGTACTTTACATTATTTGTCTGCATTTGCTCCAGAAGAGGTTTCAGATGTCGCCGCTTTGACAGTGTTTCTGGTGCCAAATCAGTGTAAATTTGTATCTCTGTCCCTTAAAACTGGAGCGGTGGTTTCCCCCTTAGTTTCAACCAAATTTCTGCTGTGTCTTCAAAGTACCAGAACCTCGCTATTATGTCTCTCGGCCAGTCTTCTTCTGCATTTTTTGGTTTTCCAACTTAATTTTAAGAGCATCCTCTGCTCCTTTGTCCCATAGGGGGTTAAATATTAAGTTGATCATTTTCCTCAGATCTTTTCCTCTTTCCTCTGGGAGTGAGCGGATTCTCAGATTTTGTCTTCTATTTCGATTCCCTTGATCTTCTAATCAATATAATATTTTCCTCTGATTCTGTTGTGTTAATTTAATTTGTTAATTTAATTTACTTAGTTCCTGGTCCAGTTTATCTGCTCTTTCTTCAGTTGTTTCAACTCTTGCCAGAAGGTGTCCTAGATCAGTTCTTAGTGTGCTGGTTTCTGCCTTTATTGCATTTTCTAACCTCATCAACATTTCACTCATTTCACCCTTTGTTGGAATTTGTGCTTCAGCCCTTTGTTCCTCCATTCTACTGATCTCTGATTCACTTTCAGTTGTTATATCCTCTTTTAGGCGCCCCCCTCTGAGGCGCCCCCTCCTTACTTTCTGTGCCCTTTATCTTGTCCTTTTTCTTATCTGTCTTGTCCTGGTGCATTTTACCCAAGCCTGGGCTTTTTGGACTAGCCTCCTGGGTCAGATAATGTTTAATGGTACTCGTTGCTGCACTATTTTTGGGGGTTTTTGGGACCGTACCCTTTGAAGTTTTACTCGTGACCCTAATCATGTTTTTATTGGCAGCTCTTATTCGTTTCCCCAGTTTTAAAAGACAGCAAAAGGAGGGGGAGGAGGGGGATGTATAGATGTATAGATGTATAGATTGGCTAGCTTCTACTTTGGCCTCAGTTTTTGGGCTGAGGCACCTCTATAGAGGCAAATTCTGCAGCTCCTTCCACCACGGCTCTGGAGTATGGTAAGCTTCTTTGGTTCGGCTCTCCGGTCAAGCAGCTATGCGGCTGTTTGTTAGCCTAAGTTACTTTAAGGCCCAGGCAGTCTATAGCTTGAATGAGGGGGGAAAAAAGGCACAACTTTCCGTTTGAGCCAATCTCAGTCCTGTGAGTCCTTGCTGTCTTTTGTTATAACCATACACCTGGTCTTTAATAGGTTCATTAACCCATACAACCCGTGCAACAAGTATATGTGTATGGTTTAAGAGAGGTGTGATTACTATACCAAAAAAAATGAAGGAAGGGCTCCACTTTCACTCTCCTGTGACAGAAAGTTTAGAGAAGTTTTGCATTAATAATTAGCCTCAGGTGGGCAGACTGGCTGATATTTGCTTGTGCCTCTATTGCACAGATAGTTAAACTATTTCTGTACCTCCTGCCACCCCCAGCTCAAGGGCACATTAGTTTATTCGGCCCCAGTCTACTCCGGGCGACTGTGCGATTATATTAGACAGTTTATGTAAAAAAAAGAAAAGAAAAAGCACAAAAAACAAAACAAAACAGTTTTATCTACTTCCTTAGTACCGACTACTGCAGCTCGTTGGGTTACCTATATGTTAATAAGTACCCTCCAACAGCTTTAATCTAGGGGTACTTAGGCATGTATGATAGGGTTCTGTAATGCTCATTCAGCCGTCCCTTCTGTCTGTACTGTTAGTGTAATTCTTACAGTCACTTTTTTCTTTTCTTTTTCTCTCTCTCCACTCCCCCTTCCTACTCCTCCCACTGCCTCGCGTCCTCCTCAGTCTTCGCTGATTATGTTAATTTTCCAAGCCATATACCAGATATAGCAACTTGTTAATCTTCATAGGCGGGGTTTGACAGTTCAATAGAAACGAGATACGCCGCGTAAGTGTAAATATGCGCCGCCGTATCTGTGCGCCGTGCCCACAGAACTAAGATACGCCTAAAAACTGAATTCATCCGACCGACGTAACTTGCCTACGTCGGCGTATAGTGGGCGCATATTTACGCTGGACGCATTTGGCACTCCCATTGATTTTCTATGCAAATAGGCAAATGAGGAAGGTACGAACGTAGTTGCGCCCGGCGCATGTTTTAAGCGATTTGCGTAAGGTTTACGTCCGGTGTAAAGTTATTCTCCAGATTGGAGGCGCAACTCATACAAAGGTATGGACCAGGGAACGAACGCCGTCTAATTTTACGTAGTTTGCGTTGTACGTTCACATCATAGGCAGTGATTCGACGTATCTTAGCCAGTTGTTTCGACGTGATTGTGAGCATGCGCACTGGGATGCGTCCAAGGTACGACACATGCGCAGTCCATTTTAAGTACTTGTCTGAAGCTCAGCCCATCATTTGTATGGGGTCACGCTTCATTTAAATGTTTTACCCCCACTTCCAGCCCACTTCCACCTACTTTGAATTACGCTGACTTACACCTGTGACTATACGCTACGCCGGCGCAGAGTTGGGAGCATTTGGTTTGCTTCCCTCTCCGCGCTGCGCCAGCATAGCGTAAAAGGTATACGCTACGGCAGAATATATATGCGCCGATGTATGTGAATCCGGGCCTGTGTCTTCTACACATTTGCCATGACCTGTTCCCACGCAAAGCACTACATACAAGTTGCCAAGGCATCCGTGCAAGGGGGCTGTAAGTAATTAGCTTATCAGATCATACAAGCCCGTCTAGGGGAAATAGCAGCGTTTTACTAGGCAAGTAGGCAAGAAAAGAAAATTCAGATCGTAAAGACACGGCTTTGAAAAAAATAGGAGAACAATCAAAGCATTCATCTTGGCAGAAAGCATTCTAGTACTTAGCTGATTCTAAAGTGTTGATTCCGACCTGGGAGCCAGCTTGTACTATGACAGTTCTTTAAAAAATACTTCAGCTTTACCTTATATTCAGTGATTAATCACCGCAGGAAATCTCTCCTTGTCCCTCAGCGTTGTTTGCTTACTTGGACAGGAGCTCTTACGTTCCGACGAGACTTAGCGAGGAGGGGGGAGCAGGGGCAGTAGGCACATGGAGCAGGCTAACACGGCTTCAGTCCTACTTGCCATTTCGCTCACTACAGTTTGCCTGAAGCTTTAGCTTGGCCCTGGTCCAGTGAATTCCGGGAGCCGAGCCAGTATCTGTGGTTTTACAGCCTCTCATGCTGTGAAAAGTCCACGGCTCTTCTCAAGCATGCCTCGCTCTCTCCTCGGCGGCGCTATCAGGCCCCTCCCTCAGAACGTGTGGGTGTCACGTTCTCTCCTCTATCCCGCCGCAAATCTGGTCGCAACGAATACGACCGTTTTTAACGACCAATTAATTTTTTTTTATTTTTCTTGTCATGAAAAACGGTCATGTGTACGTGGCATAAGACAATCAGTGCTTTATTGGTTGGCACAAAGCTTGTCAGCCTTAGTCTATACTTACTTAAAGGAGAGCACAGGGCTGTCCTCAGCCGTGTACTGCTGCTACTCCTTAAAAGTCCAAGCAGTAGGCTAGAAAATTATGGATGACTAAATGAACACTTTACACATGCTCAGTTTGGTGTATATTGCTGGAATCCTTCTTAGTTTTTTTGGGAGGGTGCATGTGTTTAGCACTGTCCAGACAGAAGGTTAGGGTTCATGCAGCCTCATAGAACAGTCAGAGGAGAATGAAAATTCCTCCTACAAGCTTTATCCAGTGCTAAGCTGAACACTGATAGAAGTCACAAGACTGCTATATACTGCTGATGAGAAAAGGTATTTAGTAGCGGTGCAACGAATCGTCATTGATCCATGATTCACACAGATCAATGATTTTGGATCAGCACACGTGATCTGCGGCACGCTGCGGGAACGCAGAGCGGTAAAACTGTCTCTGCTCTGCTCGCACACAGCCCCGCCTACTCCTAACCACGCTGTGATAGATATAATGCGGGTCCAATGCTGGGATGTGTTCTGTCTATCACATCGTGGGGTTAGGAGGAGGCGGGGCTGTGTGCGAGCAGAGCGGAGACAGTTTCAACATATGGACGGTGAGTTGTTTTCTAGCAGAAAATGTGTGCAGCCATCCATCCCCCCCCACATACCTCTCTTGGCAGGCTCTGTCTTCGGAACTCAGCCCCCCCTGTCCTCCCCCGGCTGCCGAGTCTGTCTCCTGTCCCTGCCGCCAATGTACACAGTGAGAGGGGTGAGCTGTGCTCTTCCCATCTCAGCTGTGGCAGGAGTTCTAGCACAGTGCTAGGACTCCTGTTTTGGAGGTGACAGGGTCAATAAAGAGAACCTTTCACCTCCAATAGCTATCACACAGGTAATTGTTTTCTCCTGTGTGATAGCAATAAAGTTAGGTGTAAAAAAAAAAAAAAAAGTTAAATTAATAAAATAAAAAGTAATTAAAAAGTAAAGATTAAGAAAAATAATATTCAAAATAATAAGAAAATTATACAAAAATAAAAAAGCTACAAGCTACAAAAAAAGTGATAAAGTGAAAAATAAAATAAAAATAAAAATAATATTTGAACTAGCCGTGCCGCCCCTGCCATCCAATTGATATTCTCCATTGATTGGGGGGGTGGTTTGGTTGGTGGGCAGGGGGTGCATCGTGGAACCTGGCCTTGGGGCGGCAGGGAAGGGAAATCCGGCCCTGCTGGTCGCCCTCTCACTTCCTCCACCCTGGCCAGGCTGCAATTTGGGGCACAGTAAGGCTACAATTGGGGGCACAGTGGGGCTACAATTGGGGACACAGTGAGGCTACAATTGGGGGCACAGTGAGGCTACAATTGGGTGCACAGTGAGGCTGCAATGGAGGCACAGTGAGGCTACAATTGGGGGCACAGTGAGGCTACAATTGGGGGCACAGTGAGGCTGCAATGGGGGCACAATGAGGCTGCAATGGGGACACAATGAGGCTGCATTTTTTTTTAGTGATCGAAAAATGACCCTAACCGTGACTCTGATCCGAGGAACGATCTGAACTGAGTTTTTTGATCCATTGCACCCCTAGTTTAAATTTACAAACATAATTGCATTTCCATGTTCAGTGTATTATGGGAGACCAGTGAATGCAGGGTCCTGGGTTTAGCAATACTTTAATGTGGTTGTAAACCCTTACAGACCACTTTAACATACAGGTAAGCATACATGCTATGCATACTAGCTCATTGTGCCTTTGCCCTGCAGGGTGTTTAAAAAAAGAAACACTTAAATATGAATATGTCTGTGTGGGCTGATCCATTAGAAGACACACCATACACACACAATGATTAATTCCTATTTCTTTCATTTTTTTACTTCCAGGGAAGAAAGTTCCTTGGCGATCTCTTAGAAGATGGAAAAATTGTATGGCAAGAGAGTGGACAAGCATTTAATTCTCCCAGTGCATGGGCCACACACTGCAAACGACTAGTTAACCCTGCCAAGAAATCTGGTTGTGGATGGGCTTCTGTCCGATACAAAGGACAAAAATTAGACCAGTACAAAACTGCCTGGCTGAGACAAAATCAAATACATGGCTCAGTTACTGAAGGGGTAAGTATGATCTGGGTGCCTACCCTTTAAACTTTGATTGTGTACTATATGCATATTAAAGGAGAAGTACAGCCAAAGCTTGTTTAGCTGTACTTCTCCTATGGATCACAGGAGTGCAGTTTGTTTTGCACCCCTGTGACATGTTTTCAGCAAGAGAGTCCGCTTTTTGCTGACGTCACAGAAGTCGGTCCAGGCTCTGTGTTCTGTCCACAGATGTCTATGCTGGTTACCTGTATATGTGTTATTAAAATTACATGTAAGGCTTGTAATTTACATAAGACAATCATATGTGGAGTGCAGGTTCCATTTAGTGTTCTTTTTTAGTTGTTAATAAGTAGGGAATTCTGGGTAGAATCTTCACAGAATCTTCACAGGAAGTGAACCACCCACCATTCCTTGAGAAGATACTGCAGGTAGCAAGACATGTATTTCTCAATCTATCACCATCACCCCTTAGAGAACCTAAAAATGTCACCTGGCTAAAACTGAGATCAAAGAATATGGTATCTGAAGTTCCTAGGATAAGAAGGTTTAGCTATCTGTCCTAGAGACAGAATAGTGACATTTTTAAGCTGACCTCTGAAGGGAAAATAAGCTACGCAGTATCCATACAGTCAGAAGCCTTAAAGAAACAGGCCTGCGGCAGGCAAAGCTCTGTCAAGCAGCATCGACACTAGAACGGTCTCTATACAGCAAGACAGCTTATTCCCCGCAGCCATGTCTCACAGTGGGACATCTTCTTACAAAACACGCTCACAAGCAAGCTCATCTAATTCATCTTTTGAAAATGCAGAAGCTATCGCCCTTCACAGACCAAGAGCTGCAGATGAAAAAATAAAAGGCCCACCTTGAAGCAGAAAGGGTGAGAAAGAGAGAAGGAAAGAGTACACATGGAACAAGAAAGAGAGAGAAGAAAAGAGTAAGCATGGAGCAAGAGAAGGAACAACAACGAACACGCCTGGAAGACGAGCTAGCCCAGCAGGAAACATCTCTGAAGTTGCAACAAGTTATCTTAGAAGATAAGATGGAAAAGCTGGCAGTGGACTGAGATGCTGCCGCCGCCATTGCTAGAGCAGAAGCTTTAGAAGCAGCTGTATATGATGAGCCAAGAGTAGGCAGCAGCATACCTCGCAACTCACGTCAGATTATGCTCTAGCAATTATGTCTACCAGCACTATGACCCAAGCAGCATCCCACAACAAGAAACTAAACATGATGTCAGTGAGTAGCATCAAATAAAGCAGCAACAAGACAACCTTGGACCCCAGTGCTACAAGCAAGAAAAATCTGACAGGGTTCCAGACTTTCCAGTTCCAACCAAACCTTCTACTCCACTAGGTACCCAGCCTTCATATAAACATCAAAACACCTGTCTTCACTCCAAAGGTGTATGCAACAAGCCGGTACGAACTGTCAACCTTATGCAAGTTTGAGCCCAGCACGCCTAAAGAAGAGACTTTTACCAGGTACGCCTATACACCTCTCCACAATACATCAGCAGCCTACCCCAATGCCAATCAGGCTACTGTAGACTTTGCCAAGTTCCTTGCCAAATGTGAGTTAGTTACCCAAGGACTTGTCAAATTTAGTGATAGCCCTCAACACTACAGGGCGTGGCAAACCTCTTTCCAGAGTGTCATTCAAGGTCTAGATCTATCCTGCAGGGAACAGATAGAACTCCTTGTAAAGTGGCTTGGCAATGATTCTGCTGAACATGCCAAAAGGTTCAGAGACATTAATATAAACCACCCTGAGATAGGCCTTACAAAGATCTGGAACAGACTGGATAGATGTTATATTTCACCATAGGCTATAGAGAGTACACTGTTTAAAAGGATAGAAGACTTCACAAAAATACCTAGCAGAGGTTACCAAAGACTCAGAGAATTCAGTGACCTGTGTATGGAGTTCCAAGTGGCTAAAGCAGAAGGGGACTTACCTGGCCTTTCTTATCTTAACTCTGCTATAGGTATTAACTCCTTAGCACAAAAACGTCCTTATAATTTACATGAAAGATGGATTGCTAATGGCTGTAACTACAAACGAAAACACATTGGGCCAGATTCAGGTAGTCCAGAGCATCTTTGCTCTGGAGTAACGCTTCTCATTTGCGTTGCGCTGCAGAAATTTTAGGAGCAAGTGCTGTCATTCACGAAGCACTTGCTCCTAAAGTTGCGGCAGCGCATCGCAAATGAGCCGGCGGAATTAAAATTGGGCGGGTACGGGGCGTGTAGTATGCTAACTAAGCGCGATCCCGCCGCCAACGTACTGCGCATGCGTCGAGTGTCAAAACATCCCCGTGCGCATGCTCCAAAATCTGTGAATGAACGTCAATGACGTCACATTCCCATTCATGACCGTTTTACACAAGCAACGTTTTTTTTTTTTTTCCGACGCGATGACGACGCCTATACCTAACATAGGATACTCCAACCCCATGTAGGTATAACTATGCGCCGCGTATCCCGTCCGGAAACGTTGTATCGTCATTGCGTCGCGCCGGAATTCGATCGTGAATTGCCGATTTCCGCTCATTAACATATTTTTTGAGCGTAAATCGGCGGGAACGCCCCGGGCGCCATTTTTAAGTTGAAGTAACGATGCGATGGCGAAACTCAGTTACGCTCATCGCATCGGACCTTCAACCCGGCGTTTCTTGTTTTCTGGTTACAGAAAACAGAAACGCCGGCTCAAAGTCACAGTTAGGCTGGCGGATCACTGGATCCGCCAGCCTAACTGTTCGTGAATCTGGCCCAATGTGCCTATTCCACCTTTTAGTGGTTTGGTGGACTCTGTAGACAGACAAGCAAGAATGAAAGATGACCCCAGCTTCATTTTGCCAGGGTCTTATACCACTTCTTCTGGCCCTAAGCAACTCAGAGCTCCAGTAGCAGTGCACAAGACTAACATTTCTTTCCAGAGATTTGCAGAGTCTCAGCCAGAGGATCAAGACAATGACCCTACTAAGTTCTGCACTCTACATAAGATGCCACATCCTCTTCTGAAATGCAAAGCCTTCAGTGTCAAATGTACAGATTGTGACAGCACAGAGCACAACACAGCTCTACACACAAGGTCTATTCCAAGAACCTTCCCATCTGTCCATGGTGACAAGGAGCAAGGCAGGGAGACCAAAGACTCTAGTACAGACGCCACAGCAATCACTTCACAGTGCACTGAAGTCTGCAAAGGAAGTACAGGTGGCAGATCCTACTCCAAAATCTGTCTAGTGAGAGTTTACCCAAAAGGAAGCTGAGACAAAGCACTGCAACCCCTCACAGATACTCTAGTTGGAGCGCAGTAATAAGCCCTGCTGCAAAGTATTGCATCAAAAATTGTAATTACACGCCCCTGTTAAACAGGGGCAGAAAAATTAGGCCTCAGCCACTGGTGGCCGTGCCCAGAACCAAAAATGTTCTTACAAGCATGATCATTGAAGAGGAAAAGGATAGTCACTTAGCATAACAGGATAGTCACTCAGCATCAGCATAGGCAGTCTTGAAGGGATCTGATATTTAAAAAAAAAAATATTCAGTTACATCAGCATCAGGTGCTTGGTAGCTGGTGGTGATCCAAGCCTAATTCATTTTCATGAAGGTCAGTCATTCGTTAAAAGATCGGGCCATTTTTCTTTTCTGCTTCAAGAATTCATTGTAATGTGCCTGGAATATTTACTTACCCACCATTTTTTTATGTTCGACAATGATTACTATCTCCAAAAATGCGGAGCCCTTGATGGGCGCCAAGTTTTCACCGTCTTTGGCCAACCTCTATATGGGGTGGTGGAAGAGGCTCCGTATTTTTGGACCTGGTAGTTCCCGCCGCAGTGATATGGTTTTCTATTGTAGGTATATAGACGACCTCTTGTTTATTGTTTCCAATCCACATATAGATCTAAAAGAGTGGTTAAGCTATATGAACGACAATCAGCTCAACTTCAATTTCACCGGAGTTTAACATAAAAAATCCATAGAATTTTTAGATGTCACATTGACGGGTGACAATAATGCAGTCATCTCCAATCTCTACAGGAAACACTCTCCTACGATCAGACTCTAGCCATCCGGGACACACCATAAACAGCATCCCGGTTGGTAAATTTTTAAGATTGAGGAGGCTTTATAGTAAAGAATCTGATTTTGATCAGAAGCCATACACATGTTCAATAGATTTAAAGAAAGAGGTTACCCGAGAGCTACAATAAACAGGGGCCTATCAATAGCCAAAGAAGTACCCAGGAAAAAAACTGCTCTCAGATAAACTACTCCCTCACAACGGACAGGGCCGCACAAAAAATCCCAAAGACCTTAGTTCCAATTACATTTCCACCTTTTCCACTCCGTATAGCAGTGAGTTTCATAAAATAAAAAAGATTGTCACCAAATATCTTCCAATTCTGTCAAATGACCCTATCTATTGTGAAATTTTAAAAGGGGGTGTCCGCACCGTATGCAGAAAGGCTCCATCCCTTAGCAGTCTATAATCCCCAAGTCTTTTTAGTAGTAGGCCAAATTCCACAATTGGTTATCCTTTAATGGAACATTTAGATGTGGTGGCCATAGTTGCACATACTGCCCTTTCATTCAAAAGGGGGACACTGTAATTTCCACCTCCACAGGGAAATGGCATAAGCTACATTCTTTTATCAACTGCAATACACGATATGTAGTATACGTGATCACATGCAAACTTTGTTCAATACAGTATGTTGGCAGGACAACTAGAAGACTCAAAGATCGCCTCTATGATCACCTATACGACATTGATAAGGATCAAGCTACCAATGTTGCACGGCACTGGAAAAATGTTCACCATAAAAACATCTTCAGTTTAGTCATCCAAGGGCTAGAAAGAATCATAAGACCAGCCAGGGGTGGAGATAAATTCAACATACTGTGCAGACAAGAAGTCCGTTGGATTTTTATTCTCAATTCCAGACGCCCTTCGGGGCTCAATTTTGAGTCGGACGTGTCCCACTTTATTAGATGGGCTTAGTATTTCCATATCATACAAAATATATATACCTTTTTGTTTGGATTTCCTCAGGGAAAATACTATTTTTTTGGTCATTTGGACCATATCATCACAATATGGGCAGTGCCCCTTCCACATAGGGATTGGTCATGCACAAGAATGTCAGGTCATAGTTTTTTCCATATGTAGGGCCAGATCCACAAAAACTGACGTATCTTTAGTTGGGCGTAGCGCATCTCATATGTGCTACGCCGCCGTAAGTCAGAGTGGCATGTATGGTATCCTCAAAGAACTTGCTCCCATATGTGCGCCAGCGTAACGTAAATCGGCTGGCGTAATTTAAAGTAGGCAGGTAGGGGCGTGTTGTATTTAAATGAAGCGTGACCCCATGCAAATGAATGGCCGAACGAACGGCGCATGCACACAACTACGCCCGGCGTAACCCCTGAGATACGCCAGTCTAATGCCTACGCCCAGAGCATAAATACGCCCAGACATGCGCCCGTCAAGCGCAAAAGTACATCCGCTTGTTTCCCCCCCTGAAGCAAGGTACTTTTGTTTTCTTACTTTGAGCCATGTCTGCTCGTGCGTCAGGGAAGGAGAGGAGGAAGAAAAACTTTACTGTACAGGAGAGGGCTGTTATCATTACGGCCATGTCCAGGTACGATGTCTACCTCCATGGGGCAGAGAGTGGCACCACCAGCAAGGCCAGGTAGGATGAGATCCTGGAGGAGATCACCGACCAGGTCAATCTCCTGGGACATGAGGTAAGGACCTCCAAGGATATTTGCAAAAAAATTTATGACTTGCGTTGTGGTGTCCGGGAGAAGCTGGGCTTGATGAGGAGGCATGCCAGTTGCACTGGAGGGGGACCAGCCACTACTATTACTCTGACTCCGGATAAGCAGGTGGTTGCCCGGTATCTCAAGAGGGAGCAAGTGGAGGGAGTTGAGGGCTATGACTCCATGGAAGGGAACATGTGTGTGGGTCTACCAACACGTGAATGCTTTGTGTCATCCACAGATGTGCTGGAGGGAGCGGGGCCATCTGCTGCCGGTGGCCATCCCACACCATCCCCCGAACATCTTTCGGAGCATGACCCCCTGGGAAGCCATGAGTCAGCGGGGGAGGGGAGTGCCCACACCTCTCCTCATGAGGTGGTTGAGGAGGAGCAGGTCATTTCAGACCAAGAAGTGGTTCTATACTTGGAGGAGTCTTCCCCTCCGGCCTGGATGGCAGCAGTATTGTCCCGTACGGCCTCTGCCAGGGTCTGGATCTCTGCCACGAGGCCTGCTCTGGTGGCCTGCAGATCCCCCAGGCAGGTGACTACAGCAGCACCGTTGCCACTGACATCCTGGAGAGTTTCATTGATGATGGCAGAGGAGGCCATGCTGTCTGCCACTCGCCGCATCTGTACGGCAACCTCACCCAGATGGCGGGTCTAGCGGGCCTGTTGCCTCGCGAGATGTTCCGGGAGGAACTCAGACACCCCCCTAGTCTTCCTGGTAGGGTCCTCCCCCAACTCAGGGTCCTCCCCCAACAGGTCTACCCCCTCAAGGTCCTCCCCATATCGACGGCCCCAAGCCTCTCCTGTGCCCAGGAAGGCTACCAGGAAGACTAGGGGGGTGTGTGAGTTCCTCCCGGAACATCTCGCGAGGCAACAGGCTCGCTAGACCCGCCATCTGGGTGAGGTTGCCGTACAGGCCATCACATATTTCAATCTCCCGGCCCTTTCTCATGGCGTAGTTGTGCAGCACACAACATGCACCGATGATCTGGCACACAAAGTTTGGGGAATACAACAGGGCCCCCCCGGACTTATCCAGGCATCGGAAACGGGACTTTAGGAGGTCAAATGTGCACTCCACCACTGCACGGGTGCGTATGTGTGCATCATTGTATCTTCTCTCTCCTCTGGTTTGGGGATTCTGGAATGGAGTCATGAGATGGGGCCTAAGTGCATATGCCGAGTCACCTGGAAAGGAAAAGACAGGAGGTTGTTAGCCATGCATATGCCCCTCGTGATGTCTGCATCATGGGGTCGGACAGTCATGCCTGACTCCCATGTCACTCACCAACCAGCCAGCTGTCCCCGTACACGTTCTGTTCGAATTCTGTTGGGATGTTGCTTTGACGGTATATGTAGCTGTCGTGGCTGGCCCCTGGGTGTTTGGCACGGACTTGCCAAATTAGGTATTTGGCATCGGCTATCACCTGTACGTTGATGGAATGCCAATGCTTACGATTGCGGTATATGTGCTCTATAACACAAAAGATTTATAATGGGCATAAAAATGTGCACAAACCCATATAAATCAAACAAGCGCTTCAGGAAAAAAACAGCCTGATGATTGAAAAAGTAAGAGTCAAAATTGATGACTATAGCTGCTACCTTATATTAAAGAGGTTTAGTGAATACCAAATCTCTTAAGCAAAATATTAAACTCAGGGTAAATATAAATCAAACCAAATAGGGAATGTATATTGACCAGGCAGCGCTTATAAATGTATGAATCGACATGAACATGTGAAACAATCACTGATTTAAAATCTGTCCATAATATGCGTGATTACATTGGAAAATGTCAAACTAAGCAAGAAATGAATGAATAAAAGTCCAATTAATCCCAAAAGGAGAAAGGATGAAAGCTTGATCACTTGTCAGACGTCTACACCACCACACGTGTGCTGAAAAAGAGGGGGGATGTGGATAGCAACCCCCTCTTTAGAAAAACTCTTACCAGATTTCAATGATAAGTCAGCTTTCAAATAATCAATCAGGAATCAATCTTGGTGCAGGACTTCTCAATTGGACACAGTCATTTGCTCAATGATTAACATAGAAAAAGAAGGGAAGTAGACATAGTGCAGTCCCGTTTCAAATGCTTTAATCACACTTATACACAATAATCCATCCGAATGTAAACTCACATTTTAACAATTAAAAATCAGCATTGAGAATGAAATCATAGATTACCACAGTCGCTCCAGTGCTGGGTATTAATACAGGCGTGTACTACCCTTCTTCTTTCTGTCAGGCTGCTGGGACAGATACGCTAGTCTCCAGCACTGTCAGCGTCCTCACTCACGTTACTTGGCTCCTCCCTGACTAGTTTCATCATTCGACATCATCAAAGGGGGTGGAGTCAGGTAGCGTGAGAAACCCTTTTATGCGCTGTGTGACCCTGTGCACTGTGATGGTCCAGCTGGCGCTCGTGGTTAATTTAAATAATGTCTCCAAAACTACAATGCCCTGCTTCCTGTGTGATGTGCCGTGTCTCATACAGACACCGCGGAATAGCTGGGAAAGTGACCGTAGACATCAGCATGTAGCGCGGCTTGAAAGAACCATCACTAATAGATGCGGTGTCGCGCACAACTAACACCCATAGTAACATGCAATCATTTCTGAATATATCGGTGTGTCAGCTGTTTAGCAAGTATATTTATATTAACTTTCACCTCATAAGCTAAAACTTCATTCGAAGTTGAAACTTCAAATATGAAAATTAAACAATTGGAATTAAAAAATCATTAAAAATGAAACAGTTCCAAACCGGCTTGAAATAAAACACTTCTGCATTTTATACATTTTATACATAGTGCAGCAATTAATATCGTGGAGAGCTGGGTACATAACCGGATCCCTCATCAGCACATGAAAACTATAAATGGGTGCTGTGCTTAGTAATACATATTACTACACCAAATTAACCCCATAAATCCCTACATTAGCGGGTTAATTAACGGTAGTTTAACATAATACGAATCTGTGGAAGAAGAGAAAATATGATATATTAAATGAGTGAATCAATTCAAATTTAAATTAAAATAAAATAAAACTAAAACATGATGATATAATCATTCATTAACCACTTCAGCCCAGGAAGGATTTACCCCCTTCCCGACCAGAGCACTTTTTGTGATTCGGCACTGCGTCGCTTTAACTGACAATTGCGCGGTCGTGCGACGTGGCTCCCAAACAAAATTGGCGTCCTTTTTTTCCCACAAATAGAGCTTTCTTTTGGTGGTATTTGATCATCTCTGCGGTTTTTATTTTTTGCGCTAAAAAACAAAAATAGAGCGACTATTTTAAAAAAATTCAATATTTTTTACATTTTGCTATTATAAATATCCCCAAAAAAGATATAAAAAAACATTTTTTTTCCTCAGTTGAGGCCGATACGTATTCTTCTACATATTTTTCGTAAAAAAAAAAACGCAATTAGGGTTTATTGATTGGTTTGCGGAAAATTTATAGCGTTTACAAAAAAGGGGGTAGTTTTATGGCATTTTTATTAATATTTTTTTTTTACTAGTAATGACGGCGATCAGTGTTTTTTTTCGGTACTGCGATATTATGGTGGACACATCGGACAATTTTGACAAATTTTTGGGACCATTGGCATTTTTATAGCGATCAATGCTATCGAGGGTAATATATCTTGCACCGATATTCACCACTATCCCGAATCATGGCATTCATATATAAATGAATCCCTATACTGGTCCAAATATCTTTTTATACAGCAAACAACCAGCATCCAAACCCACAGAATAATATGGACATTAACTATATTATGCTGATAAGTCAACAAAAGTGTTCGACTTTATTAGAGTATATGAATCATGCAAATGGACATATATTCGACCCCCAATATATATTTAAATTTAAATTTAAATTTAAATTGAACAGAACCTGAACTTCCGGTACTGACTGTCCGTATAGTGCAAAAATTCATTAAAGAAATTAAGTACAATAAAATATTAAAAAAATTATATATAGATCGAATAAATATATATTTAAAAATTTGTATATATATATATATATATATATGAAAAAACGTATATATAAAAAAAGGGTATGTGTTTATATAAAAAAACTTTTATCTTAATAGACCCAAGAAGAACGCAGTTTCCTAATACCTATGTCTATATTAGAAATGGATATATATAAATGTTTGTCAAACGTCACTGATAAGGCAATTTACATCTAGTTCCACGTTCAGGCCAGCAGGTGTCAAAGTATTCATAGAATGAATCCAACGGGTTTCTCTTTTTGAAATTTCTCTCACTAAGTTAGACCCTCTCCAGTTGGGGAGAATTCTATCTATTCCCCAAAACTTTAAGCCAGAGGGGTCTTTATTATGACACTTCTTAAAGTGGAGAGACACCCCATGATACTTAAAACTTATTTCAATATTGTGTATGTACTCCGACACGCGTTTTTTTAGGGTTCTTTTCGTGCGACCTATGTACATTAACATACATGGGCACTGTAGAACATACACCACATGGGTGGTATTACATGTGATAAATTCTTCTATTTTAAAGTTTACATTGTTGCCTGTAGATGTAAAGTCTTTTAAACCTTGTATAGGTGTGGTCACCTTTGCACATGTTTTACACCTGCTACAGGCAAAAAAACCTTTGCAATCCCAGAAAGTTTGAGATTTCACTGGTGTAGTCTAGAACTTTCTTTACCACCTTGTCTCCAAAATTGGGAGCCTTCCTGTAGATAAACATAGGATTTTTTGGCAGCACCGAATTTAAAGTTCTATCCATGCACAAGATGTGCCAATGCTCTTTAAAAATCTTTTCTATGTCCTTATACTGCTCATTAAAATCAGAGATAAAACCCCACTCATGTCTATTATTCTTGATTGTTGCTTTATTTTCCAAAAAAGTTTCACGTGGAATGTTACCCACTTCTGTAATTATTTTTTCCATAGAAACGCCATCATAGCCTTTCTGTATAAAATGTGATTTGATCACCTCAGATTGATCCTGAAAATCTTCTTTTGATGTACAGTTTCTTCTGACCCTAGTTATTTGGCCCTTCGGGATATTTTTGAGCCACAGTGGGTGATGGCCACTGGTAGTAGGTAAGTAACTGTTACGGTCTGTTTCCTTGAAATAGACCGTGGTGACCAAAGCTCCCTCTTGTCTGATAATGTTGACATCTAAATAATGTATTCGGTCTTTACTAGAAGTGTAGTCCAGCTCAATGTTATTCTTATTTGAATTCAATTCAGCCATGAATGAATGTAATGAATCTTCTGTTCCTTCCCATATAAACAATAGGTCATCTATGTACCTTTTATATATGAGCAACTGATGTCTATTTCGTGAAAAAAACACCTTATCCTCCCACTCCCCCATAAATAGGTTTGCTAAGCTGGGAGCAAATTTTGCTCCCATTGCTACTCCCTTGCACTGAGAATAAAACTGTTGGTTGTACCAAAAATAATTGTGGGACAGGCAAAAATCCAGTGCCTGTCCCAAAAATAATTTTTGTGCAAAAGGGATATCGTCCCTTTGAGAGAGGGCCCAATTCAATGATAATAGTGCATCCTCATGTTGGATAATTGTATAAAGTGAAGCGACGTCTGCTGTTACTATGAAGATATCAGGTTTATTAGATAAATCTATTTAGTTGATCACTTGAAGAAGGTTTTTGGTGTCCTTTAGGTATGCCTTTGTCTTGACAACACTTGCCTGTAAAAAAGTATCTAAATATTGCCCTACACGGGCCGTTACTGAACCAATGCAATTTACGATTGGTCGAGCAGGGGGATTAGACTGGTCTTTATGTATCTTTGGCAAAGTGTATATTGTAGGAACCCTGCATACGCTCGGTACCAAAAATGTTACTTCCTTCTTGTTCAACACTTTACTTCTTGATCCGAGGTCTATAAATTTCTGTAGATCCTTCTGGAATGCGGTTGTGGGATCAGATTTTAATTTGATGTAGGTATTTTGATCTGCTAACATATTAGTCAATTGGTTATCATAAAATGATTTCTCCAAAATGACAACTCCTCCCCCTTTATCAGCGGGTCTAATCACTATATCCTTTCTGTCTTCCAATGATTTTATCCCATCATATATGTGGCGATGATTCACAAACTTCTTTGGAGCAGTTTTTTCTAAATCTCTTAATATCAGATTTTTAAACACCTCTATATGTTGATTTGCTGTGTTCAGAGGGTTAAATAGTGACCTATTTTTTAGGCCGCTATCGGTTCCTACTATGGCAGTATTTTTCTTACAAGGACCTGTTGGAATCATATTCAAGAAGTACTTCTTAATATTAATTTTAAGAATGTATTTCTGAATGTCCATATATACATCAAACTTGTTTAACGTTTTTTTCGGAGCACATTTTCTGTGGCACAGGGGGGCTGTAGTGCCGAATGGGTGCAATCAATGGCCCCGATGATGCGTGGGAATCTGGCAATTCTGTAGAAATCCTGCATTGCCTTCTGCCGCAGGTGCTCCTGGGTGAGTCTGATGATGTGGTGGGACATGCGTGTGAGGATTGCGGGGACAACCTGGTGCACACATCTGCTCATGGAGGATTGTGCCATCCCAGCCACTACTCCACTTGTACGCTGGAACGAGCCACTGGCAAGGAAATGGAGTGTTGCCAGTACTTTGACCAGTGGCTCCACTGCATGTGAGCGATCTGTGTGGCTGGTGAGGTCATTTTTCAGGGCTGTGGCTATTTCCAGGATGGCATCAGGGCTGAATCTGAAGATGCGATACACGTCCAAATCACCCATGCCAAAGACGTCGATGCGCGTTCGGTATATCCTCTCCCGTGCTCTCCTCCTACGCGCCTGTGAAGCCAGTAGTATAGCTATGACCATGGATGCCCCTGGCATGTTGGCATACAGATTGTTGTCCTGCAAGTATGGATGCTCAGCTCGTCCGTAACGGTGCTGCTGCAGCTGCTCTCCGGCTGACCCGTGCATGTCTGCTGCTAACTTACTCCTGCTTTTATGAGGGGTAACTTTGCGCCGGACGTACAACTTACGCGCGTAGCCGGCGTCGGGCGCACGTACGTTCGTGGATCGCTGTATCTCCCTCATTTGCATATTTAAATAGGAAATCTATGGGATCGCCAGATGCGTCCAGCGTATATATGCGCCCACGCTGCGCCGGCGTAGGAAAGTTACGTCGGTCAGAAAAAGCCTATTTTCAGGCGTATCTTGTTCTGTGGATGCGGCACATAGTTACGCCGGAGCATATATACACTTACGCCGCGCATCTCGAGATACGCCGGCATAATGGCTTTGTGGATCTGGCCCGTAGTCTCTATTATAAGTTAGAATTATAATTCTAGTAGCGCGACACTCTTTGAGGCAGTTTCTTCGTCCTTCCATCCAGTATATATATTTTTTTGCACAGGTTTTTGTGCTTTAATCCAAACAGAAAATGAAAGATAGACGATAGCGGAGCCTCTAAAAAGGGTTCCTGCCCTTGACGCATACCAGTAAGTCATTGCAGGTTTGCTTTTTGTTTATCATATTTTAAAAAGTCTATCACAACCATACATATACTATTTTAATAAAATACTATGGGCCAGATTCAGGTACACATAAATTTGCGCAGCATATTCGAAATACTCTACGCTGCCGTATTTTACCAGGCTCTAAATCGAATTCTGGTAGATAATTGCCCGTACGATACGGCAGCGTAGTCTATTTCTCGCCGCGTAATCGAAATACGCGATTAGGGGGCGTGAAGCATTTAAATTAGGCGCGTCCCCGCGGCGATCAAACTGCACATGCTCCGTTCAGAAATTTCCCGCCGTGAATTGCGCGAAATAACGTTGATACGTCATTCGTTGTTTGAGTAGCGTCGTTTACGGACATTCCTATTCCTGGACGTTTTACGTCAAAAATAAAAAAAAAATGTCAGAAAACATTGATATTAGACGCGGGAACGACGGCCATACTTAACATGGGCTGTCTAATATTACACCAGCAAAAAGCTGGTATAGTTTTACGCAGCAAAAAGATGACTAAAGATGCCGTAAGAGATTGCGATAGAGGTTCGTAATTTCGTGGATAGTCGGCAAAAGCTCATTAGCATACCCCGATGCGGAAAACGACGGGAACTCCACCCAGTGGCCGCAATTTTATTGCAGCGTAGATCCGAAGGCGTACGAACACGTAATCCAGTCGAATTGAAGCCCGCAGCCGTATTTTCATGGTTTGAGGTTTCAGACTAGCTAGAAAACGCGCGTAATTTGAAAGTACTCCAGTCTAACACCAGTTAGACAGGAGTTACGGCTCTCTGAATCTGGCTTTTTTTTGTGTTTTAGATATGAAAAAGGTTGCAGCTTTTAGGAATTCCACATTTTATATTTACCATTTATCATGTAGACCATTGAATAAGTCGACTGCACTAACCTTTAAGTCACATATGTCTACTCCACAACCTTTTTATCACGGTACACAAATGTATCACTTTTCTCCCATTATATTGGTTATGATGTATATGTCTCACACATAAGGGCCGGGATTCACAAAGCAATTATGCTGACGTATCTCGAGATGCGCCGCGTAAGTGTAAAGATGCGCCCTCGTATCTATGCGCCGTACCCACAGAACAAGACACGCCTGAAAATAGGCTTCTTCCGACCGACGTAACTTTCCTACGCCGGCGTATCGTGGTCGCATATTTACGCTGGACGCATCTGGCGTGCCCATTGATTTTCTATTCAAATATGCAAATGAGGGAGATACGCCGATTCACAAAGTACTTGCGCCCGACGCTGGCTACGCGTGCAGCGTGTAAGTTGTACGCCCGGCGCAAAGTTACCCCTTATAAAGCAGGGGTAAGTCAGCAGCAGACGTGCACAGGTCAGCTGGAGAGCAGCTACAGCAGCACCGTTACGGACGAGCTGAGCAGCCACACTTGCAGGACAACACATCTGTATGCCAACATGCCAGGGGCAGCCGTGGTCATAGCACTACTGCATCTACAGGCACGGAGGAGGAGGGCACAGGAGAGGATATACCGAACGTGGATGAATGTCTTGGCATGGGTGAATCGGAGGTGTATCGCATCTTCAGTGGAGCCGTGTCTGGGATGTCACAATCCACCATGAGCAGATGTGTGCACCAGGTTGTCTCCGCAATCCTCAGACGCATGTCCCACCACATCATCAGACCCACCAATTAGCATCTGCGGCAGAAGGCAATGCAGGATTTCTACAGAATTGCCAGATTCCCACGCATCATCGGGGCAATTGATTGCACACATGTGGCACTACAGCCCCCCTGTGCCACAGAGCACATGTACCGCAATCGTAAGCATTGGCATTCCATCAACGTACAGGTGATAGCCGATGCCCAATGCCTCATATGGCACGTCCGTGCCAAACACCCAGGGGCCAGCCACGACAGCTACATATACCGTCAAAACAACATCCCAACGGAATTCGAACAGAACGTGTACAAGGACAGCTGGCTGGTTGATGAGTGACATGGGTGTCAGGCATGACTGTCCGACCCCATGATGCTGACATCACGAGGGGCACATGCACGGCTAACATCCTCCTGTCTTTTCCCTTCCAGGTGACTCGGCATATGCACTTGGGCCCCATCTCATGACTCCATTCCAGGATCCCCAAACCAGAGGAGAGAGAAGATACAATGCTGCACACATACGCACGCGTACAGTGGTGCTGCACAACTACGCCATGAGAAAGGGCCTGGAGATTGACATATGTGATGACCTGACCCCCCGAGCCACACAGTCCCCCCCTGCCTGAGGCTACCCCGTCTGCTGAGGGAAGAGCAGTCAGGAGGTGCCTCGTTGTAGACATCTTTGCACATTAAACACACACATTCATCATGGCACACAGACAATGCTCACATGCACACCACTGTGGTCCCTAGTTTACACACACCACATCCACTTTACATTGGTTTAGCTCAAGTCCACCACACGGGACTTGGGAGCAGCAATGCCACGCCAAGGCACCAATCATGTTGCTGTCCATTCATACCACATTCACACGGCTGTGGGCATAACCTCTCCCCAACAACCCAGGGTGACACCCCTTACTGGCAGGAATGCCACCCACATTCATACACCAGTCACACACCAGTCACACTGTAGCCTGCACTCCTCACCGTGCGCAAATACTACAAAAATAATAAAATTTTTGAAGCACATAAATCAAAATCAAAAACTCATAACCTGAGCATAAATAAAAAAACAAAAACTCATATCCTGAGCAGAAATCAAAATAAAAAAGGCACTCATCTGCCCTGTCGTGGGCCACGCATGCTGCCACGGCTCCTGCTCCTCAGTTGCCTGGGGGGAGCCTCGGGTGGGGGGGTGGGGCATCAGGGGGAGGATCATCCCCTGGTCTCTCACTCCTGCCCAATGCTGGCTGCCTGCCCTCCAGGTAAGAGTTGGTCTCCGCATGCATGCGCCTCGACTGCCTCCCCTCCGCCTCAATGGCAGCCGTGTTGGGCTGTACAGCCCCTGCAAGGCTCCTGACCTCTGTCACAAAGCCTGATGTGGTGGCCTGCAGCTCCCCCAGGCACGTGACGATGGCAGTGCAGTTCGCACTCACATCCTGCAGGCTGTCAGAGCTGGAGGTACTCTGATCAGCCTGCAGTGTGAGGGCACTCTGCACAGCCAAGGTGCAGGCAGCCTGGGTCTGGGCCGAGGAGGCCAGGCTCTCTGCAACACGGCGCAGGTCACCGGCTATGCCACCCATATGGCGGGTCTGCCGGGCCCTGGTCCCTTGAAAGATTTTCCTCCAGGGCATCTGGATCACCCCTGGTCTTGCTTGTCTCCTTCCTGGGGGCAGGAGAGGCTTGGGGCTGGCTGTATGGGGAGGCCCTTGAGGAGCTTTCCCTAATGGGGGAGGAGGCTCTTGGGGGGATATCCCTGAAGGGGGAGAAGGCCCTTGAGGGGCTATCCCCGATGGGGGAGGATGTTTGGGAGGGTCCAGGGATTGTGGACTCCTCCTGGAGGTACATATCTTCTTCAATGCCCACTGGCTCCTACTCAACTTCCTCCAGAGGAGAGGTGTGGGCACTCTCCTGCTGGGACGGCGTGGGTCGCCCAGCAGCTGACGACGGCCCAGCTCCCTCCAGCACATCTGTGGATGGCACAAAGCATTCACATGTTGGTGGACCCACACACTTGTCACATGTTCCCTTGCACCCCCTGACATGCTACACAACAGATAGGAAATAAAACACACTCACCTGTCCTCAGGGCCTGTTCAAAGGAGTCATAGCCCTCCACTCTCTCCACTTGCTCCCTCTGAAGCCATCTGGCAACCACCTGCTCATCAGGAGTGAGCCTCATAGCAGTGGCTGGTACACCTTCAGTGCCCCTGACATGCCTCCTCATCGTGGCCAGCTTATCTTTGACCACACGACGCAGGTCATTTATTTTTTTGGAAATGTCCTTGGCGGACCTAACCTCATGGCCAAGGGTATTGACCTGTGTAGTTATATCCTCCAGGATCTCCTCCTTCCTGGCCTTGCTGGTCATGCCACTCTCTGCCCCATGGAGGTACACGTCTCCTTCCCAGAAGCTGGAGCAGACATGCCTCAACAAAAGTACTTACACCACAACCAAACAGACGGGTGTACTTTTGCGCATGTCAGGGCGTATTTATGCTCTGGGCATAGGCAGTGGGCCAGTGTATGTCAGGGGTTACGCCGGGCGTAGTTGGGAGCATGCGCAGAGGGGTGCGGGACATACGTCCACGTTCGTTCGGCCCTTCATTTGCATGGGGTCACACTTAATTTAAATGAATCACGCCCACTTCCTTCCTACTTTGAATTACGCCAGCTTACGCCAGCGCATAGTTCACTAGCTACGAGTAAGCATCACACGATGTGAAACATGTCAGCCTTTTTCCTTATGTCCACTTCTTCTTTTTGACTGCATAATTTTTCGGTTGTTTTTTGATTTTCATTCTCCGAATAAAGACATCGTTTTAAGGAGGTCCAGGACTTTCTTTATCTTAAGGTCAGTAATTCGACTGAGTCGGTGGAGAGGCGCACCCTGTGATCGGTTACAAAGCCTCCAGCAGCACTGAATGTGCGTTCCGAAGGAACGCTGGATGCAGGACAGGCCAGTAGCTCAATTGCATACTATGCAAGCTCTGGCCAGTGATGCATCCTCAAGACCCAGTAAACCAGAGGATTTTCGGTGGGAAAGGTGTCCAAGTCTGATCTTGCCCCTAGATATTCCCGCACCATGTAAAACAGACGCTGGCGATGGTTGCTGGAACCGTTCATACCTTGGGGCTGCACGCTGAACACATCCGTCAGATGGCCACCTTCTCCACTGCTCCTTCTGTGACTGACCGAAGCCTCAGCAACATGTTGTCCAGGACCAGGATTTTGTATTTAGTTTCATATTCTGCTCCCTCTGCGCCGGTAAGATATAGTCCGCAACCTTACTCTTGTAACGTGGAGGGTGGAGGGTTGCCAGCTAGTGATGATCCCTCTCCTTGATAGCACGAATACGAGGATCCTTCTGGAGGCTTTGCAGGATCAGGGAGGCCATGCAGAGGCTTGCTGGGGCATTCGGTGCTGTAAGCCCGGGTATCTGCCAAGTTAAGGACATAAGCAAAACAGGGCACATGAATGTGGTATGTGAATTGGTGGTTAATCTGTCGCCACCTACTTCTGGGCAATATTTTAGATAATTAGCCCCAATAAGTATTACCTCTGTTGACAATACACCAATAAATGTGTATAAATGTGTGCAAAAGTGCTTGTATGCACTGGCATTATATGACCGTCGGAAACGGACGGTTTCCTGGTCTGTCTCAGGACATCCTGTAAGCCCGGGTACCTGCCCAAGAACCGCTGCACCACCAAGTTAAGGACATGAGCAAAACAGGGCACATGGGTCAGTTGTCCCTGTCGCAGGGCGGAGGGGAGCTTGGTGCCATTGTCGCAAACCACCATTACTGGCTTAAGCTGGCATGGCGTGAACCACCTCTGAGCCTGTCCCTGCAGAGGTGACAGAACCTCTGGTCCAGTGTGGCTCCTGTCCCCAAGCACACCAGCTTAAGCACCGCATGGCATCTCTTTGCCTGTGTACCTGTGTAGCGCCTTGAACGTCTACAGAGCACCGCTGGTTTTAAGGACACATCAGCACAGGAAGAGGCCACAGAGGAAGAAGAAGTGGGGGGTGGAGGAGAGAGGTGTGTCACAACCAGTAGTAGCATTTTGGAGGTGTGGTTGCAGAACAACCTCCAACACTACTGTACCTTGTCCTGAATCCTTCACAGCTGCAGCAGACTCATCCAATGCACCGTGAAAGATAGGTAACGTCCCTGTCCATGCCTGCTGGACCATGAGTCAGCGGTAATATGCACCTTACCACTGACCGCCCTGTCCAGCGAGGCATGGACATTGCCATTCCACAAACTCACAGAAGGGGGCAAAACCTACCAACTGAAAAGGCAACAGTTGAAGTTCTAGCAATTTAGCTAAGCTAGAATTCAATCGCTGGGCATGTGGATGGCTGGAAGAGAACTTCCTTCAGCGCTGCAGGAGCTGGGGCAGGGAAATTTACCTGGTACAATCTGACGTATCTCGCGTGGCCAAAACATCACCCGCTTGGGCACCACATGCTTGACCAGACATATGTCGACCTACCATACAGTTCATTGGCAAGCGTACCTCAAAGACCCACACCAAAAAAACAAAGCGGACCTCTCCTTGCTCCTCATCATCTGGGATCTCCAACCCCACTATAACCTCAGTCCTCTCTGAAGCCTGCACTGATAGGACTGAAGATGTAGAATTAGGTGTGTCACAGCCAAGTACTTGCGGGCAATCTACTATCGCTAGATCTCTGCCTGTAGGAATTAATATGAGAACACCAGCTTTACGTAGCTTTAGATGCACACTGTGCAGAGGACACAGACAGTACACACACCACGTAGCTTTAGGTGCCCACTGTGGGGCGTTTACTAAACTCCCTGGCTTTGGCCAATTATGGCTCTCCGTTTTTTGCAAGCTGTGATTGGCCAAGCATGCAGGTTATAGTCTTACTATACTATACTTACTATACTGAGGCTTACTCACGAATGTTTAGTGACATTTATGGCAGAGGTTACAGCGATCATTAACGCCAGACCTTTGACATCAATTTCAAGTGACTCTGAAGATCCAGTGGTTCTCACACCTGCCATGTTACTCACGCAAAAGACTAGTCTTGCCAGTGCTCCAGCTGGAGAGTTTTGTGAGAAAGATCTTTACAAACAGCAATGGAGACAAGTAACAACCCTTGCCAACACCTTCTGGAGGCAGTGGAGGGAACAATATATATCTGCTCTACTCTTCTCAAGTAAGGAGAAAGTGGCACACTGAAAAGCCTAATCTTAAACCTGGTGATGTGCTCATGAAAGATTGCCAGACACTAGGGAATATGTGGCCTTTAGAAATGGTTACCAAATTACTCCCAAGCAAGCATAATCGTGTCCGTAAGGTCGAGGTCAAGATCTTTCAACAGAATGAGGCTAAAGTATTCTTAAGGCCAGTGACCAAACTTGTTCTGTTGTTTTCAATCGAGGACTCTGTTAGTGACGTCACTTGATGTCAGGCGGGAAGTGTTCTGTCCATCAGATACAGAAATTTGGAATAAACTGTTAGCGCAAACACTGGTACTACCAAACACTTAAAAAGCAATGTATATGTCTAGAAAACAGTAAAAGTTTTATAGTCCATATAGTGATACAAAATGACCAATCCTAAAAAGAAAGGAGATGGGAAGATGGTGGGCAGCAGCTGTCCTTAGAGAAAAGCCAAGTCTGTTAGGGGAAGGCAAGAAAACAAAAAATAGAAATGGCACCTAAGTTCAATATGTCAGATACTATGTTTATTCTCAAAAGAAATGCACTTGCAATACACAAAACAGGCTCATCAGGGTCTCGTGACATGTGGTGCGGTCCGGTCCCAGGTCCATCTAGATCCACAGATCTGCAGACAGGGAGAGAAATCCATCAGGATGCAGCCAGATCAAGCGTGGAGGCTCAGATGATGACGTTACCAGAGAGCGGGACCAGGGAGGGCACCGGAAGGAAGGTGAGACTAGAAACAACAGGCTACACGACTAGAAACAGGCTACTAGACAAGCTTTGTGTTGCGGTGCTGGCCAATTTATACCCTGATGGGTTATATCACACTGCAATCTAACTTCTCTTGTTTATATAATAGTTTATTCTTTATTTTTTATTTGTATTTTAATTTTCTTCTTTATTTTTTCTTTATTTTTATTCTTATACTATATTTAATACATTTTGTATTTTTTGGATTATCGAGTTATTGGTGGTGATCTATAGTGCTATAGTTCCCCAGATGAAGGCAGTTGCCGTAACGCGTAGGGATTAACGGACACCTGGAGTGACGTGAGGATTCGGCAGATTCCGTTTGTTTTATAGCTGTTTTATCTTGTCTTTGATGTAAGGAAATTACCTTTATTAAGTTGTCGCTTGTGTATGAAACTACACCATTGGAGTCCCTCCTTCTTCTCTTCTGTTTCTTTAGCTGATTTAGATTCCTTTATTTGACAAGTTTGTACATTATGATGGCCCAGTATACTTACCATGAAGGAATTGGAGTTACTTTAAGATCATTTGAGGCGGTTATCTTTTAACAGTGAGGTGAGAGGCCTGTGAGGCTATGTGTTCCCACGGATTGGCACCTGCACGATTACTGTGAACACTGGATGGAACGCAGACTGATGTTGATGTGCACTAGATCACTGATTGCACTTCATTCACTTGTGGACATTTAATTTTATCTCTCTTTCTATTTATATATTTATTTAATTTGCACATACTGTATATATATATATTTATATTTAGTTGTATCTTTCTTAATCACGTGTTATTTGGTTATTTATTGGTAGCGCAAGATCGTTTTTATCACACACTATAGTGCTTCTTGTTCTGGTTCTCTTACCAGAAAGCTTTTTTCCGGAAAGCTTACCGGAAGCTTACCGGAAAGCTTTTTTATATATGCAGTTAAGGACTGATACACCAATGTTTATTGGACATGATATATCTGGTTAGCCTCATGTTTTCAATATCTCTATATATACTAGACAAGCTCCTTCTACAGGCCTACTGGTATACTGCAGGTGTGATGGTGTTTATATACTGTGGCCGCCCAGAGAACAGCAAACCACAGCACACCAGCAGCATATTAAGACATATATACACTATAACAAAGGTCTGATCATGTGTAGTAAATATATTGCACTAAACTGAACTGACAAAAACTATAGGCAGCCAACACAACAAAAGGATATTGTGAAAAAAACGTAAAAACAAAGTGTGGCGCCAATAAGCGAATCACCTATATGGCGGAACTACTATAAGGCCCAGTAATAATGTGATCACAGACCATGAGCAATGTTGCTCCTCTGATAATGACACACACGGAGAGTGAGTATAGTAAATAGAGTGAACTGACAACAGCTGTGAGCTATTGTAGCAAATAAATATAGCTTGCCACCGTGAATAATCAAGTGAATCAAAACCTGAAAACAGAAGAAAAATACCGCCAATGAGAGAACTGTCTGTAAGACAGAACAGGTCTGATGGCAAATAACCGATCCAAATTGTGAGCAATAATGCTTCCCCAGTGAGTGAACCATACACCACTGTGAGTGAATGTAAGTGTGTTAACCACAGTTACAAATATTCTAACAAATTGGCATCAATATATCATATAGATGAACAAGTGCATCAAAAATCAATAAACTAAATAAGCGCTCATGAAAAGACCATCTGAGTGACAGAACTTAATGTGAACAATGATGTGTCTCCAGTGTTGAACCGCGTACACTGTGAGTGAATGTAATAGTTATAATGCATTAACAACAGCTATGAACTGTTGTAATAAAGTCCCAATCAGAAATGGAAAAATAGTCCATACACCATGAAGATGATATGAATGTGATCTCCTTTCAGATAGACTTGGACCAACTGTATATTTCAAGATGTAATCCCCAGGAACTTGGAAACAGGTTTAAATTAGGGTACTCTTACCGGATGGAGTGGACCCGCAATTCACCATACGGTGGGGGGGGTCTCAAGCACTCTTATGGGCCGATTGCCCTCTCTGGTCCCTGTCAGGGTATTAATCCTTTACGTAGGTTGTCCTAGGTGTAGTCAGTATCTGATGTATTCAGGATACACTCGTGGCCAGATATTTCACTCCAAATCGAAAACATGCACCATAGTAGCAAACCAAACAGTTCCAATTAGGGGAGAAGGAGAAAAGGAAAAAAGCTCCTCATAGTGTAAAATTGTAAAAAATGTAATAAAAACTTTCAAAATCACACTGGTTACAGCAAAAAAATCATATCCAAATCCAAAAAAAGCACACATAGAAGATAAACACACAACAAACCCCCAACTTTATTTATTTTATTTATTTTTATAATATTAAATTGTGATTTTTTTTTTTTTTTTTACATTTTGATCACTTTTATTGCTGTCACAAGGAATGTAAACATCCCTTGTGACAGTAATATGTGGTGACATGTACTCTCTATGGAGGGATCGGGGGTCTAAAAGACCCCCAATCCCTCCTTTGCACTTCAAAGTATTCAGATGGCCAAAAACAACGATTCTGAATACTGTGTACTTTTTTAAATCCGGCGCCATCGACAGCCGAGAAACCCAGAAGTGACATCATGACGTCGCTTCCGTGTTTTCAATGCGGATACTGAATCAAAGCCGTTTACACGCGACAAGACATACAACATAAATAGACCTGAAGTGTGCCTTGGTGGTCTGGTCAGTATGCCAAGAAAAGGGGGCATACCCAAGGTAAGTAATGGGTAGTTAATTGAAGAAGGATATGCTGAGAAGTGCCCTGAAAAGGGGAAGGGCGGGAGGGTGTCGAATGCGATTGAATGCGCAGACTCACGGACATGAGGTGAGCTGGGAAGAGTCAGCCCAGTGACGTGTAGTACCGCACACTGAACCCGACAAAGAGCATGTGTGAGTAGGCTGCTTAAATACCCTCCGGGCTCCTCCCATAAACTCAGGCCACCATACTGGCCTTGTTATTTATGGTCGTTACCCTCTGACCAAGAGTGATGTGGATCACATAAACACGCGACAAGACATACAACATAAATAGATCTGAAGTGTGCCTTGCTGGTCTGGTCAGTATGCCAAGAAAAGGGGGCAAAAGACTCAGATAGGGAAATAGCTTTTATTGATTTCTTGTATCCATTGAGCCAGCTTGATAAAGGCTTGTGCCATTCCTTCCTAAGGATTTGGGATGTATGTGGCAAAACAAGGAGACTTCCATCAGCCTGGTATCTTGATTACATGGTCTGGTGCCCCCTGTTGGGAGGCAGCTGAAGCTGCTCTAATTCGGAAAGAATGTCCAGAGAACTGACTGGGGTTTGAAGCCCAAGTTACTTAGGAATATTCTGACATGCTTGACACACTGGCTGCCACTCAGAGAGCTGGTTTAGAAAGGGTAGCAATGAGCCACCATCAGATTGGCTAGGTAGATGGAGCAGTAGTCGGTCGAGCACCGTCACTGGGCGTCAGGTGTTAGTCTGAAACAGGTTGATGTCAACCCCCGGGGCTGGTTTGTTGCGTTTGCAGACTGTGAGAGTGTAGTGGTTCGAAAGCGAGTCGGGTGGCGTCGGAGCAGTGTCTGACTGCCGGAGCCACTGACTGTAAATTCACTAGGTTTTAGGGAACTGTAGAAGGCCTGGTAGATGGCTGTTTGGGTGAGTAGTCTGGGCAAAGCCCTAAACAGGGAACAAGTAAGGATTTTAGACATGTGCCTAAAGATGGCATGTCCCTAAGGTAGGCGCTTGCCACTGACTACAGGTTGGTGCTTCTGTATGCCCTGTAGGAGGGACTTGACTGCATGGGCTCGAGAATACTGACAGTTTACTGGGGTCCTGCAGGGACAGGAAATGCTGGACACCATCTAGATATGGTGTGATAGTATTGTGAGAAAGGGTCAGCTGCGTGTGGCAATACGATATGAAGGCTAGGATGTGTCTAACGTTGCCTATTGCTGCTCCGGAGCAAGGGGCCAAAAATTTGCGATTAGTGTTCCAAGCAGTGCGATAGGCCTTCAGTGTGTTGCGTGCCAAGGAGTGGTTAATAAGCTGGGTTGGGTTGGTGAGATGCGACTTCAGTCCATCGTCAGCAATGCCGGTGGGACAGGGATAGTTGTTGGGTCGGCTCCATGCTCTTGCTGGAAAAAACAACCATTCCAAGGTTGGAATGGGAAAGCGCATCAGCTGCTTTTTGCATTTGCCTGGAATATGTCTACATTAGATATTAACTGGTGATGGAGTGACAGCTGCGCGAGCCTGTGCAGGAAGAACGTGATGGGTTAGATCTACCTTAATTGATGATGTCGGCTGTGGCCTGATTGTCTGTGGTGAAGAACACTGTCTGTCCTGTGGTCCCAGACCTGGGCAGCTGCCACTATGGGGTGCAGCACGAGGCATGATGAAGACTGGGTGAAGCAGAAAATTAAGAGAATTTCTGGGGGCCAAGGTTTGGAGAACCAGTGGCGGCCTAAAAATGGCCGCAAAAGCCTGTGGTGGCTCGGCTGACATTGCCGGGATAAAGATTGAAATGCTGTTCTATCAGGTGGGGAAGTTGTCTCACTTACAGTAGGTGACTGCGATATTGTGTCAATCTCGCTCCCTTTCTCAGCGAGATTGACCACCTACGAGCCCCATCGCCGGAGCCAGCGCCGAGCTGGCTTGCCGCGATGGAGACAAAGCCGTCATAGAAGCGACGGGGATCTGACTTGGATTCCTGCCAAAACTACACCCGGCATTTAGTATGTATCATGAGGGGGAACTCCACGCCGGATTTTTAAATAAAAATCCGTCATGGGTTCCCCCCCCAGGGGACATACCAGGCCCTTAGGTCTGCTATGGATTGTAAGGAAACCCCCCCATACGCCGAAAAAACAGCATGGGGGTCCCCCCACAATCCATACCAGACCCGTATCCAAAGCACGCCGCCCGGCCGATCAAGAAGGGAGTGGGGGCGAGCAAGCGCCCCCCCCCCTCCTGAGCCATACCAGGCAGCATGCCCTCAACATGGGGGGGTCAGGTGCTCTGGGGCAGGGGGCGCACTGCGGCCCCCCACCCCAGAGCACCCTGTCCCCATGTTGATAAGGACAGGGCCTCTTCCTGACAACCCTGGCCGTTGGTTGTTGGGGTCTGCGGGCAGGCGGCTTATCGGAATCTGGGAGGGGCCCCAAATACTGGCCCCCCACCCTAGGCAAATGAATATGGGGTACATCGTACCCCTACCCATTCACCTGGAGGCAAAGGGGTCTTCTTCCGCTCTCCGGGGGTCTTCCGCTCTCCGGGGGGTCTTCTCCGCTCTCCGGGGGGTCTTCTCCGCTCTCCGGGGGTCTTCTCCACTCTCCGGGGGGTCTTCTCCGCTCTTTGGGGTCTTCTCCCGCTCTCCGCTGTTGACTCGGCGCTCTCCGGTGCCTTCTTCAGGACTGGCCGCTGCTATCTTCGTGTTAGCTCAATTACTGTCACATCGTCTTCTCTTCTCCAGATGTTGACTCGACGCTTCCTCCCACTGTTATGCCGGGCACGGCTCCCAGCGACTTAAATAGGCCTACCTTGTGATGTGGCAGTCCCATCATGCTCCGGTACCTACCCACATGGTACCTACCCACGTGGTACCTACCGGAGCATGATAGGACTGCGACGTCACAAGATAGGCCTATATAAGTCGCTGGGAGCCGCGCGCCCGGCATAACAGTGGGAGGAAGCGTCGAGTCAAAATCTGGAGAAGAGAAGAAGAGAAGAAGACGTGACAGAAAAGCGGACTGGCCGCCACTAGTAATTGAGCTAACACGAAGATAGCAGCGGCCAGTCCTGAAGAAGAAGGCACCAGAGAGCGCAGAGTCAACAGCAGAGAGTGGGAGAAGACCCCGGAGAGCGGAGCAGACCCCCCCGGAGAGCGGAGCAGACCCCCCCGGAGAGCTGAGAAGACCCCTGGAGAGCAGAGAAGACCCCGGAGAGCGGAGAAGACCCCCGGAGAGCGGAAGAAGGCCCCCCCCTGGTAAAAGAGCTAATAAGAGGGGGGCCGTCCGGAGCTGTCAAGGGTCTCAACTATGGTGTGAGGCTGCTGAGACAATTTTGAGTGGTTGCAATGGTCTTAACAGGTGTCAGGTTATATATATATATTTTGTGTTTGTAAGGGTCTTGTGTTGCAAGGGTCTTAACAAGGGTGTCAGGCTGCTGAGATGATTTTGTGTGGTTGCAAGGGTCTCGATGAGTGTGGGGCTGCTGAGACGGTATTGCGTTTGCAAGGGTCTCAACAATGGTATGAAGCTGCTGAGACGGTATTGCGTGGTTGCAAGGGTCTTGATGAGTGTGGGGCTGCTGAGATGGTATTGCGTTTGCAAGGGTCTCAACTATGGTGTGAGGTTGTTGAGACGGTATTGCGAGGTTGCAAAAGTCTTGATGAGTGTGGGGCTGCTGAGACGGTATTGCGTTTGCAAGGGTCTCAACAAGGGTGCCAGGCTGCTGAGACGATTTTGCGTGGTTGCAATGGTCTCAACAGGTGTCAGGTTGCTGGTCCGAGATTGCGTGGTGGCAAAGTTTCTGCGTTTGTATATTTGTTTTTTTCTTTTTGCATATTTTTTTTCTCGTTTTTTTTAAATATATATATATTTTTAATTTTTTTGCGTTTGTAAGAGTCTTGTGTTGCAAGGGTCTTAACAAGGGTGTCAGGCTGCTGAGACGATTTTGTGTGGTTGCAAGGGTCTCGATGAGTGTGGGGCTGCTGAGACGGTATTGCGTTTGCAAGGTTCTCAACAAGGGTGTCAGGATGTGGAGACGATTTTGCGTGGTTGCAATGGTCTCAACAGGTGTCAGGTTGCTGGGCTGAGATTACGTGGTGGCATTTTTTTGCGTTTTTATTTATTTTTTCTTTTTGCGTTTTTTTTTTGGGCATTTTGTAAGGGTCAAGTGTTGCAAGGGTCTTAACAAGGGTATCAAGCTTCTGAGATGATTTGCATGGTTGCGTGTTTGTACCTTTAAGCAAGCAGTATAAAGTAGAAGGACAACGCCTGTTTGAATCGTAGGTTCCGTAGGGGCCACTAATGAACGACATGGGAGACAACGAATGGTAGCAAATTAATAGGACATAAAGAATGTAATAACAAATCTTACTTGCGACAGTGGGCCATGCGAGTGAGTTCACGGCAGACTGTGGCTGGAGTGAAACATTTCAGGAAGGTGTAGCGTAATGCCGTGCATGGGGTAAAACAACAAGGTTTGGTGTAGAAAATAGAAGTGCATACGAATGCTTTGAAAGCAAAAAAAACTGCGCTATAGAAACCCCTCCCCCCCAAGAACAGCAGGCTGCAGCAAGCGTGTGATAAACAAAATAGACAATGGAATATAAAAAGCCGCGCCACATAAATGATCATCAGAAATTATTACACCAGTATCAGTGGTAATATAACATTATGCCACTAGAGTCCATCGAAGTCCATAGTGATAGTAGAAAATAGTTCCCAAAGGAGATCCTCTGTTTAATGTCACCAAAACAAACTCCAAGGGTGCACCCGCCACCAAGTGAATGAGCAGCTTACCAGAGGTCAAACATAAACCAGCGTCTGACTATAACCCAGTCACGGCCTTTGATATCCCTGTGGTTCCCAGGATCTTCCAGAGTTAGTGTTGAACAGGACGGAACACCTCTTAAACTCAGGATAAAGAAAAGGCGCACATAGCATAAGTCCGTTGACGAAATTTTAATGAGATAATAAAAAAAAAGGTGTAAATACATTTTTTATTATCTCATTAAAATTTCATACGAATGCTTTGTAAGCTCCACTGCAGGGACCGAACATATGGTACGGGTGACACCACGAGTGGCCACGAATTTGACATGACAAACAAGCTAACGAATCCCACCTGGGACAGTGAACGTGCGACTGGGTTTGCTTTGGACTGGAGTGGGTGTGCAACACATCCGAAGAGTGTGGTGTGGCACCATGCATGACGCACAGGCAATAACTTTGGTAAATAAATGAGAGAGAAGAACCGTGTACCAACAATTCGTAAGTTCTGCTGCGGAAACCAAAACACACGGCATAGGGGAACCAGCGAATGGCAACGGTATAAAGTATGCAATGTATCTGATACAAAACAGTTATAAAGAGAAATGACTGGTACAAAACGGTTGTAAAATGCATGAAATTAATCCAATACAAATTAATAGTAAGGAGTATTGAACAAATCTGATACAAATTGGTTGTAGAGTGTATGCTACCCCTTGCTTTGAAACCGAACACCTACCAACCACCCATCCCCCCAAGCTAATCAAGTGCAGACAAGGCACCAGGTGAGTCCAATTACCACCTAAATCTGCCAAAGAACCCATACAAACAATACAAGCTAATCTCCAAATGGATTTACAAATGAATCGTATGTTTGGCAGGAGGAAGTTACAAATGTACTACGCCTGATCCGAATGATTTTGGAACATGAGCAACAGTAAATCAGAGGCAGATTTTTTTCCAAAAATGATGCAGGATAGGAAGCATAATGAATTGCAAGATTGCACAAGATACAAAAAGGTTTGAATATTACCTGCGACAGTAAACGGGAACCGCCGACGAAGAGCATGAACGGAAAAGCCGCAAATCGCTTGCGATGTTGAATGCGATTGAATGCGCAGACTCACGGACATGAGGTGAGCTGGGAAGAGTCGGCCCAGTGACGTGTAGTACCGCACACTGAACCGACAAAGAGCATGCGTGAGTGGGCTGCTTAAATACCCTCCGGGCTCCTCCCATAAACTCAGGCCACCATACTGGCCTTCTTATACATACATATATGTAATAAAAAACACACATATATAAAAGGGGAAAAGATAAGAAGGTGGGTTCTTGCTTAATTTATATTGTTCCACATATTTGGTCGAGCAACCATATGGTGCAGCGACCAAAATCGCATAAAATGGACTACCTTATAACAAAGCATATATGTACAAAAGGGAAATAGAACAAATGTCTACCAATATTTATGCAAACCCAATATGGAAAAAAAAAAGAGTCTGCTGTAAGGAAAATAAACATATGAGATGTTATATAAGGGACCCCCACAGGGAATATATGGCATAGATTGAGTGTAACACAATCTTATAATTTACATTTTACAGGAGGGTATGGACTTTTATTTCTTCGTTTAACCCTCCTGGGGCCACAAAGAAAATGTCACTATGGTGGTACCTAGGGGGTGTATAGGATGCCTGTGAAGTAGCTCTTGTTTCTCGTACTTAGAACTGTCCCTGCACAAAATGTCATTTCTGAAGGAAAAAAGTCATTTAAAACCACTCATGGCTATAACGAATTGTCGGCTCCCGGTAATACAGAAACAATTCGTTAATAAAAAAAAAAAATGCGTGTGGGTCCCCCCAAATTCAATTTTTAGGCCCTTCAGGTCTGGTATGGATATTAAGGGGAGCCCTGCGTCAAAAAAAATGACGTGGAGTTCCCCCCAAAAATCCATACCAGACCCTTTATCCGAGCACACAACCTGGCAGGCCGCAGGAAAAGTGGGGGGGGGGGAGGGACCGCAACATTGGGGTCTGTGACCCCTCAAAGCACCATGTCCCCATGTTGATGGGGACAAGGGCCTCATCCCCACAACCCTTGCCTGGTGGTTGTGGGAGTCTGCAGGCGGGGGGCTTATCGAAATCTGGAAGACCCCTTTAAAAAAGGGGACCCCCAGATCCAGGCCCCCCTATGTGAATTGGTAATGGGGTACATTGTACTCCTACCATTTCACAAAGAAAGTGTAACAATTGTAAAAAAAAAACACAGACACCGTTGGGGAAAGTCCTTTATTAAAAATAAACATTTTTAAATAAAAAAAAGATTCCAGCGGTGGTAATCCACTCTCAGTCTCCAATCCAACGCTATGGGTGATCTCCTCTCCGGGGTCCATCGCTGAGAAGATCTCCTCTTCATCCAGGTCCAGGATCCAGCGATCAGATGTCCGTCCAGCGCATCACCTGTCTCCAACGGAGACACCCCGGGAATGACGCGGCTTCAGCCAGTGACATCTCTTATGTCGGTGAGGGCGGGGCTACCAGCCACGTGATCCGTCCCCCTCTGACGCCAGGGAAAACCCAGGCTTTCCCAGTGACATGACGGGTGACCCCACCCCCTCTGATGTAACTGCATGCTCGGATTAAACTAGCTTCAAGTTTGCTAATAATATTGTCTTCTCGGGCCTTCCAAACAAGGCCCGAGGCCCGAGAAGACAATATTATTAGCAAACTTGAAGCTAGTTTTATTAAGAAAAACTTTATAGCACTTCATATTTTTACCATTTGCCCAAAGTGCATAAAACCTTACTAAACCACCCGGTCGTCCCAAAATTGCGGCTATGGAGAGTGTCACCAGAGGTTTTTCAGTCTATTTAAACCAATTTCTGCAGCCTTTAGCTGAAAATGTACCATCTTATATCCGTGACGGGTCACATTTACTAGATTTGTTAAAATCATATCGTTGGGAACCAACCTACTGTTGGTTATCTTTAGACGTATTATCCCTCTACACCTCCATCCCTCATGATGTTGGAGCAGCTGAACATTTCCTTTCAAACGATTCCATCATTAATTCAAGACAAATTTCCTTTATTTTGGAGGCTCTTGCATTCTGCCTTAAACTTAACCATTTTGGGCCAGATTCACGTATTCCAGAGCATCTTTGCTCTGGAGTAACGCTTCTGATTTGCGTTGCGCTGCCAAAATTTTAGGAGCAAGTGCTGTCATTCACGAAGCACTTGCTCCTAAAGTTGCGGCAGCGCATCACAAATGAGCCGGCGGAATTCAAATGTAGCGGGTACGGGGCGTGTAGTATGCTAACTACGCGCGATCCCGCCGCCAACGTACTGCGCATGCGTCGAGTGTCAAAACATCCCCGTGCGCATGCTCCAAAATCTGTGAATGAACGTCAATGACGTCACATTCCCATTCATGACCGTTTTACGCAAGCGACGTTTTTTTTTTTTTTTCCCGACGCGATGACGACGCCTATACCTAACATAGGATACTCCAACCCCATGTAGGTATATCTATGCGCCGCGTATCCCGTCCGGAAACGTCGTATCGTCATTGCGTCGCGCCGGAATTCGATCGTGAATTGCCGATTTCCGCTCATTAACATATTTTTTGAGCGTAAATCGGCGGGAACGCCCCCGGCGCCATTTTTAAGTTGAAGTAACGATGCGATGGCGAAACTCAGTTACGCTGCTCGCATCGGAACTTCAACCCGGCGTTTCTTGTTTTCTGGTTACAGAAAACAGGAACGCCGGCTCAAAGTCACAGTTAGGCTGGCGGATCACTCGATCCGCCAGCCTAACTGTTCGTGAATCTGGCCCTTTGAATTTAATAATACGCATTACCTTCAAATAAACGTTACATCTTTGGGGGCAAATTTTGCACCGAGTTATGCAAACCTGACAATGGGATATTGGGAACATTTATCCCTCTCTGCCCATCATGCTTTCGCTTCTAATATTGTATACTATGGTTGATAAATTGATGATGTGATAATAATATGGGATGGAACCCTTCAAGATATTGACCTTTTTGTAAATTACTGTAACAATAATGATTTAGGGTTGTCATTCACTCATTTATTTGATTAAAGCTCATTGGCCTTTTTGGATTTACAGTTATGTCATGATGATGGTAATTATTTTTGCCCACAATTATGTTAAACCGACAGCAGACAATTCTTTTATTCATTACAATAGTTGTCATCACCCTGGGTGGGTGAATAACATACCACAAAGTCAATTCTGCCGCCTGAGGAGAAACTGTACTAGAGACAGCCATTATGACGTTCATAGTGCCCTCCTTACCAAGAAATTTCTGGATACACTGGTAGATAAAGCCTGCAAACATTACCAACAAGCCAATACTACCTCACGTACTAAGGCTCCATCTGACCAAAAAGCGTCCACATGCTTTGTCACCCAGTTTCATGTCAGACATAAAAATATGGAAAAAATTCTAGCCAATCATTGGTCTATATTACTTGGGGATCCCCTCCTCAAGTCTAGTATAGCCACTTATCCTCATGTAACATATCGGAAAGCCTGTGACATCAAGAGCAAAATAGCTTGCAGTAAAGTCGTATATAACAGACAAATTTCTCCTTTGGTAATGGTTCCCCTCCTTGACATGTTTCAATGTAAAGAAGCACTTTGCCTGATGTGTCAATTTGTCCAACATGGACAAAGGTATTTTTAAGCAAAAGGTAAGACATATATTTTTAAAGATTTTGCTCCAGTGATTATATTATCTATTGTCTTACCTGCCCATGTGGGCTCTTTTATGTAGGGAGGGCCTGCTTTGGTGAGCACAGAAGATTCATTGAGAAGGGACGGGACCACCATAGTGTCCCCAAACATTTTCTTTGTGGACTTTGGCCCCAGGAGGGTTAAACGAAGAAATAGAAGTCCATACCCTCCTGTAAAATGTAAATTATAAGATTGTGTTACACTCAATCTATGCCATATATTCCCTGTGGGGGTCCCTTATATAACATCTCATATGTTTATTTTCCTTACAGCAGACTCTTGCTTTTTTGTCCATATTGGGTTTGCTACTCATAGTAAGTAGTCCATACCCATATACCCATATATACATATATATATATATATATATATATATATTGGTAGACATTTGTTCTATTTCTCCAATTTCTCTTTTGTGCAGATATGCTTTGTTATAAGGTAGTCCATTTTATGCGATTTTGGTCACTGCACCATATGGTTGCTCGACCAAATATGTGGAACAATATAAATTAGGCAAGAACCCACCTTCTTATCTTTTCACCTTTATGGGCCAGATTCAGGTAGATGGGAGAATCTTTACTCTGGAGTAACGTTTCTCATTTACGTTACTCCGCCGACACTTTCGGCGCAAGTACTGTTATTCACACAGCGCAGAGGCTTACGTTCAGCGCATCATCCACGGAGCATGCGCAGTGAGGGAGGCTCCACTCGCCCCCTTGTGCGCATGCTCACAACTTCCGTCGGCACCACTTCACGGGAAACGTCAGCGCAATGCGTTCCGTTGGGCGTTTAAATGCGCCCGTAGATGCGCCATTCCGGCACTAAAGTATATCCTGTTCCCCCTCCCCGCAGTGAAGTTACTTTTGTTCTGAGATGGCTGCTCCCGTTCCCCGCAAACACACAGGAGAAAGCTGAACTCTAAAGGCCAGGAGCTGTCAGCCGTCATCTCGGCTATGGAGACCTATGATGTCTTCCTCCATGGCTGTAAAAGTTGACAGACAAGCATGGACAGAGGTGTTGACCTGCAAGTGGGGGTGCTCAGCTAGCTCTTATCGTCGGTAACGCTGCTGTAGCTGTTCTCCTGCTGACTTGTGGCCGTCTGGAGTAAAGATAAAGCAGCAATTTGTAGAAATAACTTTGCGTCGGACGGACGAGATACGAGCGGCGCATGTAGCCAGCGTATGGTGCTAATCCGTTCGCGAATCGGGAAATCTCCCTCATTTGCATATTTGCAGGGGAAATCAATAGGCGCGACTGATGCGCCAAGCGAAATTATGCGCTGACGAGACTCTGGCGTCGGAAAGTTAAGCCGATCGGAAATGGCCCGTTTTCTGTCGCATCTAGTTTGGTGGGTACGGCCACATAGAAACGACGGCGCATAATCACAGTTACGCGGCGCATATCGAATTACTCCAGCGCAAGTCTTGCTGAATCTGGCCCTATATACATATATAGGGCCAGATTCTCAAAGAAGTTACGCCGGGGTATATGGAGATGCGCGGCGTGGGGTAGATTCATGTAGAGATCCGACGGTGTATCTACTGATACACCGTCGGATCTGTGAGATCCGACGCTTGGATCTATGCGGCTGATTCCTCGAATCAGGTTCCGCATAGATCTCCCTTAGAGCCGACTGGTGTAACTGAGTTACACTGTCGATTCTTAGGCTGCATTCTCCCGCCGTCCGCTAGGTGGCGCTTCCGTTCTTCTTCGCGCCGAATATGCAAATGAGCAGAAACGCCGATTCAGAATCGAATGCCCGGGCAACGTTTTTTTTTTACATCGTTTGCGTTCGGCTTTTTCCGTCGGATTGTTACCCCTGCTATATGCGGGGTAAGTGCGGCGGATCCTATGTTAAGTATGGCCGTCATTCCTGCGTCGAATTTTGAATTTTTTACGTCGTTTACGTAAGTCGTCCGGGAATACGGCCATATGTTAATAGCGTTAACGACGAACACAATGACGTCCTAGCGACGTAATTTAAAGCAATGCACGCTGGGAAATTTAGCCGGCGGCGCATTCGCAGTACGATCGGCGCGGGGACGCGCGCGATTTAAATAGTAAACTCCCCCTAGCCGCGGAATTTGCATTCCGCCGGGGGGATTTACGATCCGCCAGGGCTACTTACGAGGCAAGTGCTTAATGAATACAGCACTTGCCTCAAAAACTGGCGCAGGCGGATCGTAAAACAGATAGATCACGCGGATCAAAAGATCCGCTGATCTATGTGAATCTACCCCCGTAAGTGTAAATTTGCGCCGGAGTATCTATGCACCGTACCCACAGAACTAGATACGCACCAAAATAGGCTACTCCCGACCGGTGTAACTTGCCTACGCCTGCACATCTTAGGTGCATATTTATGCCGGACGCATCTGGCAAACCCATTGATTTCCTATGCAAATGAGGGAGAAACGCCGATTCCCGAACATATACCAGTTTGGCGCAGGCTACGCGCGGTGTGCCTAAGCTGTTTGGCCGGCCTAAAGTTACCCCTCATAAAAGCAGGGGTAACTTTGCACCAGACTTGCTTAAGTCAGCTGGAGAGCAGCTTCAGCAGCACCGTTACAGGACAACACTTGGCAGCCGTGGTCCTAGCACTACTAATGGGTCCCCCGCCAACAGGGCCGCCATCAGGGGGGTACAGGCAGTACACCTGTAAGGGGCCCGGGGGTCCCCAGGGGCCCGGATGGGAACCCCCTTAAAAAAAAAATACTTTTTTATATTTTTATTTTTTTAGGGGTCCGGAGGCCACCAGGGCCCCAGATGGGAACCCCCCTTTTTTTATATAAAAATAAATTACCAAATAAAAGGGGCTTTCCATCCTGGACCTCTGGGCCCTAATAATAATAATAATGATATTAATAATTATATATATATATTTTGTTCTGCATACAGACAGCAGAACTTTTTCAGCCAACATTCACAAAACTACGTAGTTTTTTTGCTGTTTTGTCTGATGGAGCGTACAGACGGTTTGATTATACGACAAAACACGTCCATCGGAATATTCAATCGTGTGTGCGATCCTTTAGCCTGTAGGGTTTAATATTGGGTTGGCTCACCCTTTGCAGCTATAAAAGCTTCAACTCTTCTGGGCAGGCCGTCCACAAGGTTTAGGAGTGTGTCTATGGGAATGTTTGACCATTCTTCCAGAAGTGCATTTGTGAGGTCTGGAACTGATGTTGGACAAGAAGGCCCAGCTCACAGTCTCCGCTCTAATTCATTCCAAAGGTGTTCTATCGGGTTGAGGTCAGGACTCTGTGCAGGCCAGTCCAGTTCCTCCACCCCAAACTCTCTCATTTATGTCTTTATGGTCCTTGCTTTGTGGACTGATCCAAATCATTTGATAAAAGGGGGGGTTATGGTTTGGGGTTGCTTTTCTGGGGTTGGGTTTGGCCCCTTAGTTCCATTGAAGGGAACTCTTAAGGCGTCAGCATACCAAGACATTTTGGACAATTTCATGCTCCCAACTTTGTAGAAACAGTTTGGGGACGGCCCCTTCCTGTTCCAACATGACTGCTCACCAGTGCACAAAGCAAGGTCAATAAAGACACGGATGAGCAAGTTTGGGGTGGAGGAACTTGACTGGCCTGCACAGAGTCCTGACCTCAACTCGATAGAACACCTTAGAAATGAATAAGAGCAGAGACCGCAAGCCAGGCCTTCTTGTCCATCAAAAAAATATAAATAAAAATATATTAAAAAAAAATATATTTTTATAAAAAATAAATAAAAAAAAAGAGGGGTTCCCATCCGGGCCCCTGGGGACCCCCGGGCCCCTTACAGGTGTACTGCCTGATGGCTGCCCTGGTCATAAGTCTCCATTGCTGTTATGAGGGCTGACATCTCCTGGGTGTTAAAGTTTTTTTTCCTCCTCTGCCTGTGGGGAACAGGAGCAGCCATCTCACAGCAAAAGTACCTTCCCTGGGGGGGGAATAAAACTGGATGTACTTTTGCATCGGCTGGGCGTAAGTTGGACCGGCGTATCTCTGTAAGTTGGGCCGCCATAGTTGTGAGCATGCTCACAAGGGAACGAACGTACTGAGCATGCTCCGTCCAAGATACGCCGGGCGTAAATCACTAGACCATTCATTTGCATAACATCACACCCACTTGCAGTTGCACCGGCTTACGCCGAAGGAATTAAGTTACGCCGGCGCAAAGTTAGGTGCAAGTGCTTTATGAATAGGGCCAGATTCAGGAACAGTTAGGCTGGCGGATCTAGTGATCCGCCAGCCTAACTGTGACTTTAAGCCGGCGTTTCTGTTTTCTGTAACCAGAAAACAAGAAACGCCGGGTTGAAGCTCCGATGCGAGCAGCGTAACTGAGTTTCGCCATCGCATCGTTGCTTCAACTTAAAAATGGCGCCGGGGGCGTTCCCGCCGATTTCCGCTCAAAAAATATGTTAATGAGCGGAAATCGGCAATTCACGATCGCATTCCGGCGCGACGCAGTGACGTTACGACGTTTCCGGACGGGATACGCGGCGCATAGTTATACCTACATGGGGTTGGAATATCCTATGTTAGGTATAGGCGTCGTCATCGCGTCGGGAAAAAAAAAAAAACGTCGCTTGCGTAAAACGTTCATGAATGGGAATGTGACGTCATTCACAAAATTTGGAGCATGCGCACGGGGATGTTTTAACACTCGACGCATGCGCAGTACGTTCGCGGCGGGATCGCGCTTAGTTAGCATACTACACGCCCCGTACCCGCCCAATTTGAATTCCGCCGGCTCATTTGCGATGCGCTGCCGCAACTTTAGGAGCAAGTGCTTCGTGAATGACAGCACTTGCTCCTAAAATTTCTGCAGCGCAACGCAAATGAGAAGCGTTACTCCAGAGCAAAGATGCTCTGGACTACCTGAATCTGGCCCATACTGGGCCAGATTCTCATAGAATTCCGGCGGCGTAGCGTAAGCCAGTTACACTACGCCGCCGCTGCTTGCTGGAGCAAGTGCTTGATTCTCTAAGCACTTGCTCCCGAGGTTTCGCTTACGTCGCGTAAATCGCGCAGCGTAAACCCGCGCAATTCAAATGGGGCGGCTTGTATTTAAATTAAGCGCGCCCCCGCGTCGAACGAACTGCGCATGCGCCGGCCGGGGGAAAAGCCCAGTGCGCATGCTCCAAAGGACGTCACATTTTCTCAATGTAAACGACGTAATCGCAGCGTACGCCAGCCCCATTGAGAATCGACGTACGCAAACGACGTAAACGACGCACAACACGACGCGGTCCCGAGGCCATACTTAACATGGCATCCGACGGGACACGACGGCATCCGACGGGACCTCGTAAGGTTACTCCACATAGAAGCTGGGGTAACCTTACGCGGACGAAAACGACGTAGGCGACGACGGGGCGGCGTAAAAGCGATCGAGAATCGGCGTACTACTTCATTTGCATATGCAAATGAAAAAACAACGTAAAGGCCACCTAGTGGCCGGAGTTGTCATTACATCTACGATCCGAAAGTGTAATTGTATTACGCTTGTCGGATGTAGAAGCGTATCTATGCAAAAGTGATGCTCAGCATCACACGCATAGATACGAGCCAAAAAAAAAGGCGATACGACGGGGTATCTGAGATACTCCGTCGTAACGCCTCTGAGAATCTGGCCCACTGTAGTTGCCTCTCTGAGTTACATCGGCGTAGTGTATCTGAGATACGCTACGCCCGCCTAAAGATAGGCAATTTTATCTGAATCTGGCCCATGTGTGTTTAATTACATATATGTATGTATATACATAAGGGCCAGATTCAGGAACACTTGCGCTGGAGTATTTCGATATGCGCCGCGTAACTGTGATGATGCGCCGTCGTTTCTATGTGCCCGTACCCACCAAACTAGATGCGCCCAATAACGGGTCATTTGCGACCGGCGGAACGTTCCGACGCCAGAGTATCGTCAGCGGTTAATTTCGCTGGGCGCATCAGTCGCGCCTATTGATTTCCCCTGCAAATATGCAAATGAGGGATTTTTCCCAATTCACGAACGGATTAGCACCATACGCTGGCTACATGCGCCGCGCGTATCTCGTCCGTCCGGCGCAAAGTTATTTCTACAAAAGGCTGCTTTATCTTTACTCCAGACGGCCACAGGTCAGCAGGAGAGCAGCTACAGCAGCGTTACCGACGATAAGAGCTAGCTGAGCACCCCCACTTGCAGGACAACACCTCTGTCCATGCTTGTCTGTCAAATTTTACAGCCATGGAGGAAGACATCATAGGTCTCCATAGCCGAGATGACGGCTGTCAGCTCCTGGCCATTAAAGTTCAGCCTTCTCCTTTGTGTTTGCGGGGAACGGGAGCAGCCATCTCAGAACAAAAGTAACATCACTGCGGGGAGGGGGAGCAGGATATACTTTAGTGCCGGAATGGCGCTTCTACGGGCGCATTTAAACGCCCAACGGAAGGCATTGCGCTGACGTTTCCCGGGAAGTGGTGCCGACGGAAGTTGTGAGCATGCGCACAAGGGGGGCGAGTGGAGCCGCACTCACTGCGCATGCTCCCTGGATGATGCGCTGAACGTAAGCCTCTGCGCTGGGCTCCGCCCATCATTTACATATGATCACACCCACTTCCACTTGCGTCGGGTTACGCCAGCGCATTATCGTTACTCTGGCGCAAGTTTACGCGCAACTGCTATGTGAATTACAGGACTTGCGCTGAAAGGGTCTTCAGAGTAACGTAAATGAGAAGCGTTACTCCAGAGGAAAGATACTCTCATCTACCTGAATCTGGCCCATATTTTTTTACATATATGTAGATTTATGTTTGTATAAGAATTACCGCCATTTTTTATTCCCCCAATTTTCAATATAACAGACAATATAAGCCTTTTTATTGTTTTTTTAGTTTTGTTTTTATACGTATATAAATATGTATTTTATTGGTGACACTGTGGGCCAGATTCTCAGAGGCGTTACGACGGAGTATCTCAGATACCCCGTCGTATCGCCTTTTTTTTTGACTCGTATCTATGCGTGTGATGCTGAGCATCACTTTTGCATAGATACGCTTCTACATCCGACAAGTGTAACACAATTACACTTTCGGATCGTAGATGTAATGACAACTCCGGCCACTAGGTGGCCTTTACGTTGTTTTTTCATTTGCATATGCAAATGAAGTAGTACGCCGATTCTCGATCGCTTTTACGCCGCCCCGTCGTCGCGTACGTCGTTTACGAACTCGTAAGGTTACCCCAGCTTCTATGTGGAGTAACCTTACGAGGTCCCGTCGGATGCCGTCGTGTCCCGTCGGACGCCATGTTAAGTATGGCGTCGGGTCAGCGTCGGCTTTTTCCGTCGCTTACGTCGTTTTACTAACTCGTTCGCGAATAGGGACTTGCGTAAATGACGCTCACGTCGTTTTGACGTCGGTTTCAACGACGCTTTCCGACGTGAGCTGGAGCATGCGCACTGGGCTTTTTCCCCGGCCGGCGAATGCGCAGTTCGTTCGCCGCGGGGGCGCGCTTAATTTAAATACAAGCCGCCCCATTTGAATTGCGTGGGTTTACGCTGCGCGATTTACGCGACGCAGGCGAAACCTACGGAGCAATTGCTTAGAGAATAAAGCACTTGCTCCAGTACGCAGCGGCGGCGTAGTGTAACTGGCTTACGCTACGCCGCCGAAAATATTTGAGAATCTGGCCCTGTATAATTATGAGATCCCTGGGCCAGATTCACGTGCATCGGCGCATTTTTGGACCGGCGTAGTGCAACTCCTTTAAGTTAGACCGGCTTAATTTCGAGGCGCAAGTGCCGTATCCTCGTAGTATTTTCGTCCAAATTTGCATGTTGGCATATAGATTGTTGTCCTGCAAGTGTGGGTGCTCAGCTCGTCCCTAACGGTGTTGCTTTAGCTGACATGTAGACGGATTGTCTAATTTTAAACCTGCTTTTATATGGTCTAATTTTAGGCCTCGTACACACGAGGGGATATGTCCGCTGAAAATGGTCCGATGGACCGTTTCAGCAGACATCTCCGCTCGTGTGTATGGGCTAGCGGACAGATTTGTCCACCCGACAGATTTCAAAGCATGCTTTGAAATCTATCCGGTGGGAATCTGTCCGCCCGACATGTCTGCTGGTTAGTACACTTACCAGCAGACATGTCGTCCCGCACCGACTCCGCGCCGCCGCCGAATGGATTCGGCGCATGCGCGGAAGTGTTTTACTTCCTGGTGCGTGGCGTAGCGGTGACGTGGCGGCGTCAACGTCACCGCCGCGTCACCGACACGTCACCGCGCCGTCCGCCGGCGGGGAATTTGATCCGATGGTGTGTACACGCCATCGGATCAAACTCCAGATCGGACATATCCGATGGAAATGGTCCGCGGACCGTTTTCATCGGATATGTCCGATCGTGTGTACGAGGCCTTAGGCCGCGTACACACCATCGGACATATCCGATGAAAACGGTCCGCGGACCATTTCCATCGGATATGTCCGATCGGGAGTTTGATCCGATGGCGTGTACACACCATCGGATCAAATTCCCCGCCGCCAGCGGGCGCGGTGACGTGGCGGTGACGCGGCGGTGACGTTGACGCCGCCGCGTCACCGCCACGTCACCGCACCAGGAAGTAAAACACTTCCGCGCATGCGCCGAATCCATTCGGCGGCGGCGCGGCGGCGGTGGGGGACGACATGTCTGCTGGTAAGTGTACTAACCAGCAGACATGTCGGGCGGACAGATTCCCACCGGATGGATTTCAAAGCATGCTTTGAAATCTGTCGGGTGGAGAAATCTGTCCACTAGCCCATACACACGAGCGGAGATGTCTGCTGAAACGGTCCATCGGACCGTTTTCAGCGGACATATCCCCTCGTGTGTACGCGGCCTTAGACTTTCCCTGCAGCTGATAAGCACATCGTGTAGACTGCACCGCACAAACTTACTTTTGTGGATCGGCGTATCTCCCTCATTTGCATATTTGCATATTTGCATATTTGCATAGGAAATCAATGGTGTGGACGGAGTAAATGTGCACCTAGGATGTGCAGGCGTAGGCAAGTTAGGCCGGTCGGGAGTAGCCTATTTAGATGCGTATCTAATTCTGTGGGTACGGTGCAAAAAATGTTCTGGAGCAAATTTAGACTTAGGGCCAGATTCAGGTAGAGTTGCGCTGGAGTATTTCGATATGCGCTGCGTAACTGTGAATATGCGCCGTCGTTTCTATGTGGCCATACCCACCAAACTAGATGCGACAGAAAACGGGCCATTTCCGATCGGCTTAACTTTCCGACGCCAGAGTCTCGTCAGCGCATAATTTCGCTTGGCGCATCAGTCGCGCCTATTGATTTCCCCTGCAAATATGCAAATGAGGGAGATTTCCCGATTCGCGAATGGATTAGCACCATACGCTGGCTACATGCGCCACGCGTATCTCGTCCGTCCGGCGCAAAGTTATTTCTACAAATAGCTGCTTTATCTTTACTCCAGACGGCCTCAGGTCAGCAGGAGAGCAGCTACAGCAGCAGCGTTACCGACGAAACAGCTGAACAACCACACTTGCAAGGACAACACCTCTGTGTGCCAACATGCCAGGGGCAGTCGCGGTCCTAGCACTAGTACTGGGTCCCCCGGTACGAAGGAGGCGGGCACGTGAGAGGATATACCGCACGCGCATGAGCCTCTTTGGCATGGGGGAAGAGGAGGTGTATCGCCTCTTCAGATTCAGCCCTGATGCAATACTTGAACTAACCACAACCCTGCAGGATGACATCACCAGCAAGACACACCGCTCACAAAGCAGTGCAGCCACTGGTGAAGGTACTGGCAACACTTCATTTCCTTGCAAGTGGATCATTCCAGCGTACAAGTGGAGTGGTGGCTGGGATGTCACAATCCTCCATGAGCAGATGTGTGCACCAGGTTGTCCCTGCAATCCTCAGACGCATGTCCAACCAGTTCATCAGACCCACCACTGAGGACCTGCGGCTGAAGGCAATGACAGATTTCTACAGCATTGCCAGATTCCCACGCACTGTGGGGGCCATTGATTGCACACATGTGGCCCTTCAGCCCCCCAGTGCCACAGAGCACATATACCGCAATCGGAAGCATTGGCACTCCATCAACGTACAGGTGATAGCCGATGCCCAACGCCTCATATGGCACGTCCGTGCAAAACACCCCGGGTCCAGCCATGACAGCTTCATATACCGTCAGAGTCCCATCCCAGCAGAATTCAAGCAGAACATGTATGGGGACAGCTGGCTGGTTGGTGAGTGACATGGGTGGCAGGCATGACTATCCCCTCCCATGATGCACACCTCACAAGTGGCACATGCATGACTAACATCCTCCTGTATTTTCCCTTCCAGGTGACTCTGCATATGCACTGGGACCCCATCTAATGACTCCTTTCCGGAACCCCCAAACCAGAGGAGAGAGAAGATACAATGAAGCACACATCAAAACCTGTGCAGTGGTGGAACAAACATTTGGGCTCCTGAAGTCCCATTTCCGCTGCCTGGATAAGTCCGGGGGGGCACAATTGTATTCCCCTACCTTTGTGTGTCAGATCATCGGTGCATGTTGCATTCTGCACAACTTTGCCATGAGAAAAGCCTGCAGATTGACATGCGTGATGACCTGACCCCCCAACCAGACAGCCCCCCCCTGCCAGAGGAGACCCAGTCAGCTGATGGAAGAGCAGTCAGGAGGGTCCTCGCCGTAGGCATCTTTGGACAATAAACCAAAACATTAATCAAACAGACAATGCACGCATGCACACCACTGATGTCCCTAGATCACACACACCACATCCACATCACATTGGATTAGCCCAAGTCCAGCATGTAGGACTTGGGAGCAGCAATGCCAGCGTCAAGGCCCCAATGATGTCGCTGTCCATTCATACACCTTTCACACGTCATTCATACAGCCGTGGGGTTAACTTCACCACCACGGCCAAGGGTGACACCCCTTACTGGCAGGAGTGCCACCCCCTCACATTCACACACCATTCACACTGCAACGTGTGCAGTATCAAAAAAAAAATATCTCATATCCAGAGCATAATCACAAATAAAATAACTCATAACCTGAGCATTAAGAATAAAATAAAAATCTCATAACCTGAGCATTAAGAAGAAATAAAATACAAAACTCATGTCCTGAGCATCAATCAAAAAAACAAAAAATAAATCATCTGGGATGCCGGGGCTTCTTCTGGCGGCCCCTCTCTGGCTCCTCAGCTGCCTGGATGGAGTGGGTGGGGGTGGGGGGGCATCTGGAGGTGGCTGATCCCCGGGTGGGCCACTCCTGGCAGGTGTGGCCTGCATGCCCTCCAAGGCCATGGCTATCCGGCCGAGGTAAGAGTTGGTCTGGGCCTGCATCCTGAGCTGCCGGGTGACCTGGTAATGCTGGGCCCGCCGACTCTGCCTCCCCTGGTCCCGGATGGCAGCACTGTTTGCCTGGATGGCAGCAGTGTTTGCCTGGACGGCTGCAGTGAGGTCCCTTATGTCACCCTGCACCTCCCCCAGACTGGTCACCACTGCAGCGCAGTTGCAGCTCACATCCTGCACTGCAGAAGAAATCTGGGCCACGGAGCACAGGCTGTCAGCCACTCTGTCCAGGTGCCCAACTATGTCCCCCATTTGCTGGGTCTGCCTGGTGTGATCCCTCACCACCTGGTCCTGGACCAGATCAGAGCCCCCCCTGGTCTTACGGGTGGCCTTCCTGGGGCCAGTAGATGGTTGTCCCCGGGGGGATGGAGTCGCCCTTGAGGGGCTTCCTATGATGGGGGAGGGGATCTGAGAGGGCCCTGCAGAAGAGGAGGACTCGTCCAAATATAAAATAATGTCCTGCTCTGCCCCAACAGGCTCCTCCTCAACGACCTCTGCAGGTGAGGTGTGGGCACTCTCCTCCTCCACCTCGGTGTCTTCACCACCCAGGGGCACGGGCACTGAATGCCGTTGGGGGGATGGGGTGGACTGGCCGCCGACAGATGATGGCCCAGCTCCGTCATCTGTGGATGACACAAAGCAGACACATGTTGGTGGTCCCACACACTTGGCACATGTACCCTCCCCCCCCACATGCAACACACCAAATAGGGGTTAAAAAACACTTACCTGTCCTGGAGCCTTCCTCCATGGAGTCATATCCAGGGACCCCCTCCAACTGCTCCCTCTCCAGGCAGCGGGCGACCACCTCCTCCTCTGTGGTCAGGCTGACCGCACATGGGGGTCCACCACCCGTGCCACTCTCATGCCTCCTAATGGTGGCCACCTTGCCCCGAACCTTGCGCCGTAGATCTTTGATCTTCTTGGCAATATCGCCAGCAGTCCGGGTGGAGTACCCCAAAATATTAACCCTGGCAGCAATGCTTGCCAGGATGGCCTGCTTCCTCTCCCGTGGTCTTTCGGCTTTTTCCTGCCATGGAGGACATCGTTGTGGGTCTCCATAGCAGAGATGACCACAGAGACCTCCTGGGCATTAAAATTGAGGTTCCTCCTCTCTTTGGGGGTAGCGGGAGCAGCCATAACAGAGCAAAAGTAAATTCCCTGGGGTGGGGGGAAACGGAAATACTTTTGCGCCGGAATGGCGCTTCTGCTGGCGCTTTTATACGTGCAATGGAACACATTGCGCTGGCGTTTCCCGTGAAGTGGTGCCGACGGAAGTTGTGAGCATGCGCACAGGGGGCCGAGTGAAGCCTCACTTACTGCGCATGCTCCGTGGATGATGCGCTGAACGTAAGCCTCTGCGCTGGGCTCCGCCCATCATTTACATATGATCACACCCACTTCCACTTGCGTCGGGTTACGCCAGCGCATTTTCGTTACTCCGGCGCAAGTTTAGGAGCAAGTGCTATGTGAATAACAGTACTTGCGCCGAAAGTGTCGGCGGAGTAGCGTAAATGAGAAACGTTACTCCAAAGTAAAGAAGCGCCCATCTACCTGAATCTGGCCCTTAGACGGCACATCGCGAGATACTCCGGCGTAAGTGCTTTGTGAATCTGGCCCCCTGTTTTTTTCAATGGGCCAGATTCATGAAAGGTTACGCTGGCGGATCGAGTGATCCGCCAGCGTAACAGTGGCTTTGAGCCGGCGTTTCTGTTTTCTGTAACCAGAAAACAAGAAACGCCGGGTTGAAGTTCCGATGCGATGAGCGTAACTGAGTTTCGCCATCGCATCGTTACTTCAACTTAAAAATGGCGCCGGGGGCGTTCCCGCCGATTTACGCTCAAAAAATATGTTAATGAGCGGAAATCGGCAATTCACGATCGAAATCCGGCGCGACGCAGTGACGTTACGACGTTTCCCGGACGGGATACGCGGCGCATAGATATACCTACATGGGGTTGGAGTATCCTATGTTAGGTATAGGCGTCGTCATCGCGTCGGGAAAAAAAAAAAAAAACGTCGCTTGCGTAAAACGGTCATGAATGGGAATGTGACGTCATTGACGTTCATTCACAGATTTTGGAGCATGCGCACGGGGATGTTTTGACACTCGACGCATGCGCAGTACGTCGGCGGCGGGATCGCGCGTAGTTAGCATACTACACGCCCCGTACCCGCGACATTTGAATTCCGCCGGCTCATTTGCGATGCGCTGCCGCAACTTTAGGAGCAAGTGCTTCGTGAATGACAGCACTTGCTCCTAAAAATTCGGCAGCGCAACGCAAATCAGAAGCGTTACTCCAGAGCAAAGATGCTCTGGAATACGTGAATCTGGCCCAATATGTTTTTATGCATTTTTGCGGGGTCCTATTCTCTTGACAGCTATTTAATTATATTCCGTCATTTCACTATATCTAACAAGCATTGGCCCATTCATGATCAGACCTTTGTTATAGTGTATAGATGTCTTAATATGCTGCTGGTGTGCTGTGGTTTGCTGTTCTCTGGGTGGCCACAGTATATAAACACCATCACACCTGCAGTATCCCAGTAGGCCTGTAGAAGAAGCAAGCCTGCCTGCAGATCTGTGGATCTAGATGGACCTGAGACCGGACCGCACCACGCGTCATGAGACCTTGATGAGCCTGTTTTGTAATTGTGTATTGTAAGTGCATTTCTTTTGAGAATAAACATAGGGCCAGATTCAGGTAGATGGGCGAATCTTTAATCTGGAGTAACGTTTCTCATTTACGTTACTCCGCCGTAACTTTAGGAGCAAGTACTGTTATTCACAAAGCACTTGCTCCTAAAGTTGTGGCGGCGTAGCGAAAATGAGCCGGCGGAATTCAAATTGGGCGTGTAGGGGGCGTGTATTATGTTTTTTTTTTTTTTTTCACTGTGTACTTTTTTATTGATGATATTATTCAGTGTTTACATTTATCATACATTTCATGCCATTATACAAATATAGAATACAGATCATATTGACATTTAATAAATATATAAAAGTGCTCTTTCCACCCTTGCTTCTTTTCTATGCTATATTCTTTTTCCTTTTTCTTTGTGCATAGTTTGTGTGTTTTTCCTATTGACCCCCCTCCCTCCCTCCCTTCCCTCCCCTCCCTGCCCACACTACCTTGTCATCTTGTCACATATTTTACATCATTTTATTTTTCTTATTTTTCTTATTTTTTTTCTCTACTCTATTCCTTGTATTTAATTCCGTAATCTTTCCCTTATCAGTTGTGGCGGAGATAGTCTATCATCACATAGCCATGTGTGCCATATCTGGTCAAATTTCCCCAAATCCCCCTACGGCTATATGTTAATCTCTCTCTAGTAAGTAGTGAGTTTACTAGTGTAACCCATTGTCTTACTGTAGGGACCTCTGGTGCCATCCAGTATCGTGCTATTAATTTTCTTGCTAGGGTACATTACTCTGGTTAGCATTATATAAATCCCTTTGGGGAATGTTTCCACCTCTATGACTCCCAATATATAGACCAGGGGATCCAATGGGATAGGGTCTGTATTAGTCTATTTATGCATTGGGATATCTCCTCCCAGTATCGGTGTAACTTTGGACATCTCCAGATCAGATGTATAAAGTCACCCCTGGTGTATTTTGCATTTCGGGCATAGCGGTGAGTCCTACCTCCCCATCTATACATCTGCTCTGGTGTTCTATATGCCCGATGCAAAATAAATAGTTGTGATAATCTATGTGATGCTGATATCGATACATCAGGTATACAATCTACGGCTCTTTCCAAGTACTTTCATTTATATTCCCTAGATCTTCAACCCATTTACTGCGACATTTTAAAGAGGTATAGTCCCTGGGCTCTAGATAACAGATCGCTGTATATTTTAGATATTAAACCTTTCCGTTCTTCTGTTCCGAGAACTGCCTGAACTAAGGGGGGTACGGTTATAGTTAAAGGATTGAGTTTTTTGTTTGTACCTGCAGCGCATCCGATGTTGGAGTAACTGAAAGATCCCTTTGGATTCAGCTTATATTCCTGGCACAACCGTTCACATACGGACTTCAGTACCTCCCCTTCGTATAGCTGCTCGATGAAATATATTCCTTTCTCCCTCCACACAGCAAATCCCTCTAGCTTCTGCAGTTCCGGGTATCTTGGATTATGCCATATCGGGGTGTAGGGCAGTGGTCCCCCTATTACCAAGATTTTCCTGATCTCCCTCCAAACCCTTCTAAGCAAAACACCTGTTGGGGCAGTGCATGGTATGCTTGGCAAATCCATTTCCAAATGAGAGGCGCCCTTTAGTATAGGGTCACTTCTCGTTACCAGCGCGCAAATAGAGTCCTCATTCTTTTTCTGTCCCCATCCTGCTAGATGTTGGATCTGGGGCAGCTAAAAAATAAGTTTTAGGATGCGGGACTGCAAGGCCTCCTCTATCCTTTCTAAGCTGAAGGGTGGCCAGACTGATCCTAGCCACCTTCTTCTTCCATATCAAACTTCTCATTAATGTTTCTATTTGTTTAAACCATTTATTTGTGATCCACATTGGGGAGTTATGGAAGAGGTACAAGAGCTGTGGTGCCCAAATCATTTTGATTAGATTTGCCCGTCCTACCCACCGATAATGGAAGTTTACACCAGCTGTTACATTTCTCCCTCTGCCTAGCCAATAGTGGGCCCAAATTTAGCTGAAGGTACTCTGCCGGGTCTGGAGATACCACTACTCCTAAATATTTAAAACAGTTACTTATAACTATCTGCTCCGCTCCAGGTGGCAGTGGTCCCTTCATTTTGTCTATAGGCATCAGAATTGACTTTGACCAGTTAATAGCAAACCCCGAGAAGCGTCCATACTTCCCAATGATCCGCATCACTGCCTGTAATGATGCTGCTGAGTCACCCAGATAAATTAGTGTGTCATCCGCATACAATGATATCTTGTCTTCCCTCTGACCCCTACGGAATCCCGTTATCTCTGTAGAGTTACGAACAGAGATAGCCAGGGGTTCGGCTGCTAGTGCAAACAACAAAGGGGACAGTGGACACCCTTGCCGGGTACCTCTATAAAGCCTAAACACAGAGGAGATATCGTTATTAATACGGATTCTTGCTCTGGGTTCCGAATACAATACCCTCACCCATTCTATGAACCTATCCCCTATTCCAAATCTTGCCAAGGTCTCCAGGAGGTAGGGCCACTCCACGCTGTCGAACGCTTTGGCAGCATCCAGTGACAGAATGGCCCTGCCCCCTGGATTGTCCACCGGTATCTGTAAGTTCAAATAGAGTCGTCGTATATTATCTGCCGTGGAGCGGGATGGTATAAAGCCACATTGGTCTCCATGTATCAACTTCCCTATCACCTGTGATAATCTTGAAGCCAAGATCTTGGCCAATAGCTTCACATCAACATTTAGCAGGGAGATTGGGCGATAGGAATCCAGCAATAGTTTATCCTTTCCTGGCTTTAATATAACTATAATTGTAGCTTCCTGCATGCTCTCTGGAAGAGTACCTGTTACAGTTGCCTCCTGCAAAGTCTGTAGCAAAGGCGGCAGAAGCATCTCTTTGTACTGAGAGTATATACCTCAGCTGGTATGCCGTCTGGCCCTGGGGACTTATGTGATGGGGCCTCGTCTAACGCCTTCTTCAGCTCTGGCATGGTAATAGGCGAATTTAACATTTCTCTATCAGCTATCGACAACTGTGGAAAAGTACATGATTGCAAGAAATCAGTCATTTCTGATGGAATATATCTAGCTTTAGAGGAGTATAAATCCTCATAAAAATTTTGGAAATCCTTCAAAATGTCGGGCCCTTCAGTGTGCATCTCTCCCATATTCGACTTAATTGCTATAATATTTGAAGTTTCCCGCTGACCCCTTACTATTAGAGCAAGGAGACGTCCTGTGCTTTCCCCTCTTCAAAAAAACTTTGTTGTTGGAAATATCTGCTCTTCTCTGCTGCCGTTAATAAAACTGAGTTATATAGGGATTGTACCTCCCTCCATAAATCATACTTGATTTGAGAGGGGTCTGCCACCAGGGCTTGTTCCCTGGCTTTCAATTCGTCTCGTGCCCTTTTTTCCCATTCCCTGGAGCGAGTTTTGATAGCCGATATTTCCTTTATTAGGCATCCCCTCAGAAATGCTTTGAGTGCGTCCCATACTGTTGCTGCACTGGCAGTACCTTTATTATAATAATAGAACTCCCGTATAGCCTCCCCCGTGCCATCCATAGGTGTCAGCAGAGTCAGCCAATATGGGTTCACTTTCCAGGGCATGAGGTTCACTGTTATATTAATATTAATCTTTACCCAGAATGGTGAATGATCGGATAATAGGCGGGGCTCATACGCCGAATCCATTACCCGATTGGATAGCAACTCATTCCCCAGTCCTAAATCAAGAGAATCCATCATGTGTGGCAGAGTAACACGAATAGGATCTCTCGTCTCCATGTCTCTCTCGCCACACATCATGGAGTCCCATTTCCATTAAAAGTGCAGCAAAGGCTGTTGTATTAGCCCTCTGTCCTGTCCTTCCGAGTGAGAGGGATATTCTATCCAGACTTCTGTCTAGTATATTATTAAAATCCCCTAAGGTTAGTACTGGGACGTCTGGAGAGAGGGCCATAAATTGTGCTAAGCTCCTAAGTGGATCAGCAGTAAACGGTGGAGGAACATATATTGAAGCAAGGATGCAAACAAGCCCATTGATTTTACATAGTAGGAATACATATCTGCCCTCTCTGTCTATCTGCTGTTGTAAACATTCAAACGATACTTTAGCTGAAATCAGCACGCTTACTCCTCTAGAGTAGGAGGAGTGTGTTGAATGATACTGTACCGGGTACTTTCGAGAGTTTAATATGTGGACCAGATCTGGTCGCATGTGTGTTTCCTGCAAACAAATTACCTGGGGTTTCATTTTCTCAAAATATTTAAACATCGCTGTTCTTTTGACCTTATCCCCTAAACCCCTAATATTCCATGTCATAAGTATTATACCCTTATTTTCCCTGTTCATCATTACCCTTAATAAAAAACAATTCTATATACACCATGCAAAAATAAAAAGGGGAAATTTGAGAATAAATTCTAAAGTATATTCCCAATAAGTTGCAATCTTTCCCTATATTTTGATGTGAAAGTGAGATCTTATGTGCCCCTGCCTCCCGCGTTTATTTATCTCGAGAAAGCGTGTTTTTAGTATACCTTTGTGATCTAAATACCAAAATTTATGTTTAGACATGATTTCAATACCTTTTAGTAATGTGAGCCCCCCATCCCTCCCCTTCCCCCCCCCTCCTCCCCTCCCATCCCCCCCTCTTCCCTCCCCCTCATCTCCCTCCCTCCTCCCTCCCCCCCTCCCCCACCCTCCCCCCCCCCGCCCATCTGGGCCTACCCTTGGGGCTATGGCCGCATCACTCTTCCCATCCCTACTTACTCTCACACAATCATTCATCCTATCTCCCCTGAGCTGGGGCTCCACCCTCCCCCCTTATTAAAGTGCAGTTTTAAGTGCTTTCCCTGTGCTTCTTAGTACTTGTGTTGACCCCTATATCTTCTCTTTCCTTCTTCTCCCGGTCCAAAAAAAAAAAAAGGGGAGAACCACCCAGGCAAATCATACTCATTTCTTATTTCCTATCTCTTCCATTCTATGCCTCTCTCTTATTTTCCTCTAACCACTTTAATGCGCTTGTTGGAGAGTCAAACATCCGTATGCCCTCTACTGTGGTTACTCTTAAGCGAGCAGGGTATAACATGGCATAAGTCATCTTATGTTGTTGTAGGGTTCGCTTGATGGATTGAAGGCCGCTCTTTGTCTTTGAAGGTCTGGCGAGAAGTCCTGATATAGTGATATCTTTGTCCCTTTGTATGCAATTTCTCCCTTTTCTCTTGCTTTTCGCATCAGCGTTGCTTTATCCACAAAGTTGAGCATTTTCATAATCATAGGTCTCGGGTGTCGGCTTTCCTGTCTTGGTTTAGTGGGGACTCGGTGGGCTCTCTCTATACAAAAGAGCGGCGAGAATGATGCAGCTCCAAACTCTTCCTTGATCCATCCTTCCAAAAAGGCAACGGGGTCCGCTCCCTCACTTTGCTCCGGCATGCCTATTATTCTAATATTACACCTTCGGTTTTCTGTTCTCCAGTTCATCGATTTTTGCAGCCTGCGCATCTATTTGTTTTTTCAACTCCATAACTTCTTGTTTAAGCGGGGATAAAATATCCTCAGCAGCACTTACTCTCTCCTCCAAGTTAATAGTTCTTTTCTCTGTTTCTTTCAGTCTCCCCCCCATTAAGACTAGTTCTTGTTTTTATGCTTTTCAGCTGTTGATCCATGCCAGTCACCGTTTCCTTACATGCGTTTATAGCTAACAATAGATCTTTCATTGTGGGTTCACATTCACTTTCTATAGGTTTAGCCTCCATGTTTTCCTTGTCTGGTATAGGGAGATTTATAAGGGGATTTAATAGGCTTGTTCTGTTTGCTGTAATACTAGATTTTTCTACCCCTTTACCATTCCCCTTTTTGGTGCTTGTAGCCGTGTTCAAGGCTGCCTGTGTAACTACTTGGGTATTACCTTGACTTTTCCTTGTCCCCGATACCCCCCCTTGGGGGACTTGGGACACTTGCTGGGATTTTGCAGGGGATAGAGTAGTTCGAGCAAATCGTTCGAGTTTTGCTGCCGCTGCTTTAGCTTGATTTGCTTGGTTTTTTGCCGCCCTTGTTACCAGAGCTCCATTCGGGGGTGCCTGGTGCTGTGCTATCTGTTGCTCTGTGCCTTGTCTTTTGGACATACTCACTGACAGGATAGAGAAGGGGCAAGAGTATACACCACAGGGAAAGGAAGATCAATCTCTAAGAAAGGTATTTTACCGTCCTCTTTCACCTTCCTTTGTTCCTAGCTGAAGCTTAACTCTGTGGGCCACGGAACAATGGATATGTCCTTTCCCTTTCCCCTCTCTCCTCGGCTACCCAGTCCAGGTGTAGGTGCCGCTGCTTCCGCTTCCTTTTGTTGAACCACAAGTAAACCGCTGATGTACTTAATATACACCCACTTTCAACAAAACAGTTAGTATACTGGGCATACCAAAGATTATGCCCCCTGCATTCTGAGGATGACTTTATTCCTCGCCATCCATTCTATCCTGCAGCAGATAGTAAATAGTTTTCACTTTTGCGACCGTATCTCAGTAGCTGCCATGCAAAAGAAGAATACCAAAAAGAAAACAGCGGTGGCAGTAGCAGTAGTAGTTAACAATTAACAGGAGCAAGCAACAGTGCTTGCCAGTATTTTTTAAAAGCAGTAGCTCCGAGCCATCAAATGAAGCCAGGCAATTAAAGTCTCTCAAATAGCGTTCATAAAAAAAAGGACAATAGGGATAGCCCAAAGCACAGCCGCCCAAGAGTCCTTGTCCTGATATATCATTCGTTCTGAGCCCCTGATATGTTTGTGGTATGTTGTGGTCCACAGCTAATGTCAGTAAGTTCTCCACTTAGGGCTTCTGTCCCAACCTCCAATTTTACAGGTGATTTTACATGTACCAGAGAATTTTTCAGAAGCTTCTCGACTTCTCTACTTCTGTGCTTCCACTCTCCCCCTTGTTTTCAACTCAGCATATCTTTTACCTTGTCAGCGTGTCAGCGTGTCAGCGTGTCAGCGTGTCAGCTTTCAGAGCGGGGATCAGCGGGGCTCAGCGGGGATCAACGGGGATCAGCGGGGGTCAGCAGGAAATCATGTGTCAGACATCAGGCATCAAGGACGACCCGAGTCGTCCCACCGTCCTGTTCCAGCGCTCCCGTTCGAGCCGCAGCTTCAAGGGATCCAGGGGGAACCAGGGCTCCAGCCGTGTAGCGGTGCACCGCCGTGCATGTGACCAGGTGCGTAGCGTGGCGCGGCGCGGCAGCAGCTAGTGGTGCCGTCCAGGCCGGGAGAGACACCCGGCGTTCAGTCCCGGAGCATGGAGCCGGGGAGAGCGGAGACACACGCAGCTCAGCTCACACGCTCACTCCCTCACTTCCTTCATCCGGTCACGCCCCATCCCTGGACAAGTTTGTTTTGTGAAAGTGTTTTTGATAAGTGTTTGAGACTGTTTGTTTGATTGATATATTTCTGAGCGTTTGTTTTCTTGCTTTATTTTTTCATCTGATTTTTTTTGTGTGTGTTTCTTGCTGAGTGCTAGTGTGATTTTTGGCTGTTCTTTTTCTCTTTGTGTGTGTTTCTTGTCTGATTGGTTGTGCTTGTATTTGTGACAGATTTTTGGTGACTGCTAGTGAGTTTGTTTGGAAGTATGACTGAGAGAGAAAAGAAAGCTCAATTTTACTGTGGGGGAAAAAAGAATTCTTGCCCGGGCCATTACCGACTATGGGCGTTTTCTCCACGGCCCGCAGAGTGCCACCACCACCCCGGCCAGGAGGAGGGAGATCTTGGATATGATCACAGAGCAGGTCAATTCATCGGGGGAGGGGGAGACACGGACCCGCTCTGGGATAGAAAAGAAAATAAATGACCCCGGCGGTGAGGTGAAAAAAAAAAACTGGCCGCAATAAATGCCCATGCCAGGGGCACAGGAGGGGGCCCACCATGCCGGGTTAGATTTTCAGAGACGGAGCGTGTGGTGGCCCTGACCTTTCACCGGCATGAAGTGGAGGGCCTGCCAGGCTTTGACACAAGTCCGGTCCCCGCGTGTGCCAGGTAAGGTTTTTTATTTCTCTCAGGTGTGTAGCATGTGTGGGGGAGGGGGTGAAAGGGAATATGTGGCAAGTGTGTGGATCCTCCAACCTGTGAATGTTTTGTGTCATCCACAGCTGTGCAGGAGGGTGCAGGGCCATCTGGAGTGACCGCTCCAACCCCAGGACAGCAGCCTAATGAGGCCCCCCCAACAAGGCCAGAGTCCGCAGAGGAGGAACAAGAGGAGGGGGAGGATCATGCGGAGGACGATCATGAGGAGGAGCAGAATCATGAGGAGGAGGAGTCCATGGAAGGCACTGGCCCTTTGGTTTCTGCGGACTCTTCCCCTCTGGCTGCAAGAAGCCTGCCCTCCCTAAGGGTCAGCCCCCCCCCCTCCTCCCCCAACATGGCTCCCCTCACAAGGGCCTCCCCTTCTCCCCGGCCACAACCATCAGCTGGAGCCAGGAGGTCATCCCAAAGCACCAGGGGGGCGCCCAATCTCATGCCCGCCTGTCTGAGAAGGAACCTGGCCACCCAGACCCGCCTTCTGAGACAGCTCTGCCAGACTATGGGGCGGGTGGATCAGAGCCTGTCCTCCATTAATGATAGCCTGGGTAACCTGGACTCCCACTCCCCGGCCTCCACAACCTGCCTAAATGACCTGCAAACTACAGCAGCAGGCGTTGGGCAGGATGTGAGGGCCCTTACCCAGGCTATCCAGGGCAACACGGGCAACACTTGGTGCTGCCCTGGACAGAATAGCCGTGGCCTTGGAGGGCAGGCCGCCAGGTGGGCAGATCTCAGGGGCTGCTCCTCCTTCCCCCGGCTTTTCCCCTCCCCCATGCGTCTCCCCTGAGGGTCCGGGGCCGTGGCCGGGGGGCGCCCCAGGCGTGGCTCAGGCAGAGGGCAATAATTTTTTTTTCCCCCCTTTTGTTTGTTTTGAAAGCTTTTTTATTTTTGTTCTCTGCTTTTTTTTGTTTTTTCTAAGCAATTTTTTTTTACTATGCATTTTTTTTTTTCTATGCATTTTTGTTTGTTTGACTTTTTTGGCATATTTTGGGTTGTGAATGATGTTTGAATGTGGGGGTGACATTCCTGCTGGAAAAGGGGTGTCACCCTCAATTTTGGTGGAGAAGGGTTCCCCAGGACCAGGGAGAAGTGATTCCCAGGTCCGTGTGAATGGTGTATGAATGTACAGTGACATAATTGGAGCCTTGACGTGGCGTTACTGCTCACCAGTCTTGCATGGTGGACTGGTGCCAATCCAATTTGATGAGGATGTGGGGTGTGTGTGCTAGGGACCATAGTGGTGTGCATGCATGCATTCTCATTGTGCCATGATTAATGTGTGTGTTTAACGTGCAAAGATGCCCAATATGAGCTGCCTCCTGACTGCTCTTCCCTCAGAAGACGGGGTATCCCTCGGTTAGGGGTTGATTTTCTGGTTGGGGGGTCAGATCATCACGTAGCTCAACCTGCAGGCCCTTCCTCACTGCGAGATTGTGTAGCATGCAACATGCAGCGATGATATGGCACACGAAGTTTGGGGAATACAACAGTGTACCCCCAGACTTATCCAGGCATCGGAAACGTGACTTCAGGAGGCCAAAGGTGCGCTCCACCACTGCACGGGTTTTGATGTGTGCTTCATTGTATCGTTCCTCTCCTGGGGTTTGGGGGTTCCGGATAGGAGTCATGAGATGGGGTCCCAGTGCATATGCAGAGTCACCTGTAAAGGAAAAGACAGGAGAATGTAAGTTATGCATGTGCCACTTCTGTTGTGCATCACGGGAGGGGATAGTCATGCCTGACTCCCATGTCACTCACCAACCAGCCAGGTGTTCCCATACACGTTCTGTTCGAATTCTGTTCGGATGTGGCTTTGATTGTAGATGTAGCTGTCATGGCTGGACCCTGGGTGTTTGGCACGGACGTGCCATATGAGGCCTTGGGCATCAACTATCACCTGTACGTTGATGGAGTGCCAATTCTTCCGATTGCGGTACATGTGCTCGGTCTCATGGGGGGGCTGGAGTGCCACATGTGTGCAATCTATGGCCCCGATGGTGCGTGGGAATCTGGCAATTCGGTAGAAATCTGCCA